>JADRCD010204651.1:19381-38565 GCA_019843815.1 Montemys delectorum | reverse complement strand
TCTCTCTCTCTCTCTCTCTCTCTCTCTGTGTGTGTGTGTGTGTGTGTATTTGCATGTGTGTTCATTCCTGTGTCCATGAGAAAGCTAGATATTGATACCGGTTGTCTTTCCTCATATTTTGAGACGGTCTCTGATTCAGCCCATATCTCTCCAAATAAGCTAATCTGGCTGGCCAACAAGCCAAGGGGTGTTTCTGTATCTACCATTAGCACTGGAATTTCAATAAATTGAAGATGGGTGCTGTAAACTGAACTCCGGTCCTCATGTTTGCTAGCAGGCCCATAACCCACAGAACCACATTCCTAGCTCCCATCGCACAGTCTTCAGCAAGAGGAACAAAGCAAGGGTATGAAATGTGCTGGTTTTAAATTATATTACTAGGTTATTATAACCAAAACAGGATGGCACTAACATTTAAAACAGATACATAGACGATGAAACAGAGTAGAGAGGCAGAAATTAATATACAAGGAAGACGGTCAACTAACCAAAGTGTCATGGCTTCCGTGTAGGAGAATATTAGCTGATTCGTTACAATTGTTGGGAAAGCCATACTATCCAAAGAGAAATGAGAAAATTTGAAGAGTTCATGGTCTAATACCAACATTGGATAAGGAGACAAGGCTCAAGAATCTGACTCCTGGACCAGAGAGATGGCAGAGTGGGTAAAATGCTTGCTGAGCACCAGTGGCTAGTGACAAAGAGGCAGGAAGTACTGCATGTCACAGATGAGTGATTCTGGCCATCTGGATCCAATTAGCTTTAAGGAAGGACTCTTCAAAGGGGCTCTGAATATCGTCTTATGGAAGAAGTAAACTGCATTGCATACTTCTAAATAACATATCTGCAATAATCAATTCAAGCTTCTAAATGTAACCTCTAAAACAAATCATCTGATTAAATTGTAATAATTAAGCCCTTGGGAAATTAAGGGTAGATGTTAGTTCAGTTTGAATAAAGACTCTTGCTACCAAAGCATACTTATATTCTAAACATATGTAAATACCAACTAATGAGATAGCTCAAAAATAGACAATTCAACATTCAAATATTTACTGCGTAAGGAGAAAATAAGCTCTCCATGTGCATCAACTCCTGCTGTAGAGGTAAAGCCTGTTTTCATTAAACCATCTCACAGAGAGGACTAGCTGTCTACTTTACTGATGGTAAGCAGGACAAGAGTGCCTGAGTTACACATATTTTTTATTAGGAAGATAGTGACCTCCATTTCTGTATACATGCATGCATATGATACAATCCTGTTCTCTTCTGTGGTTGAATAAAGCCCATGTTATATACATGCCGTGTTTTCCTTGTTGGTGGGTACTTCAGCTGAATCCAGAATCCAGCTATTGTGAATCACATTGCAGTAAGCATGAACATACAGGTGAACATTTTTAAAGAAGATAGTAATTGAGGTTTGCTCAAATATCAAACCTGAACAAAGAAGTTTTTCCATAAGTTCAGTTTCAGTTGTCTTATTTAATTTTATTTTTAAGTTTTAAAAAGGTTCTTTTAAGATAGGCTGTGAAATGGTACAGAAGATCTTCATGGCTAGCTCTGTACATTTTCAGGTAAGCTGCAAACATGTGTGCAATGATGATTTCACCTCAGACTCCTTGTGAGTTATGTATTTTTCCAAGGATGGTGTCGGTGTCTATATATATATATATATATATATATATATATATATATACATATATATATATATATGTGTGTGTGTGTGTGTATGTATATGTATGTATATATATAGAAAGAGACTATATATGTATGTATATATGTATATAGAGACTATATATATATATATATATATATATATATAGACTAAGAAATACTCTGAAATACACAGTCATATTTGTCTTTCTGGGTCTAGGTTACCTCGCTCAATATAGTATTTTCTTTCAAGTTCTACCCATTTACTTACAAATTTTATGATTTTTCCTGACACCTAAGCAGAATTCTGTTATACATTTGTACCACAGTATCATTACCCATTCAGCAGCTGGAGAACTAGTTGATATGTTCGCATATATGGAAGAAATCTCACATAGTCCCACCCATTGATGAAGAGCTGCAGGCAGTAAGCAGAATCAATGTTCTCTAGGGATGAGCACTGATAGTTTATCAAATCTGAAAGCAACCAGTCTTAAACACAAACACAGATGGGCGATGCCAAGTGGACTCCGCATGTTGTATTCATATGTAAATATATAAATACATATATAGGCATGCGTGTCTATAACAATAATAATTTAAAAGGGGGAGCTCAGGAATTTGAAACGGAGTCAGGGGAACATGGGAGAAGTTGGCATAGGAGACAGAGAGAGTAGAAATGATGAAGATACAACGGCTCATGTATGAAAATCTAAAAAAAAAAATCTAAAAATGTACAGTGTGTGATGAATTTTGTATCTTTGATATTTTTAGTTTGTAGTTGCTAGGTTTTTGAGGGAGGGTGTGTGTGTGCGTGTGTGCATGTGCACATGTCAGGGTGCATTTGCCCAGGCATGGGCCAGAGGTTAATGTTGGGGTGTCTTCTTCTGTCCCTCTTCTATTTTTTTGAGATAGTGTCTCTCACTGAATTTTACCAACTCAACATTTCAACTAGATGCTTGGCCAGTGAGCCCCCAGGATACACCTCTCTCAGCCTCCCTCTTGCATTCCTCTAAGCACTGAGATTACAGGCATAGACAGATATAACCTGCTTTTATATGGGTAGTGGGATCTGAACTTGGGTCCTCATGCTTGCATAGCAAACACTTTACTCACTGAGCCACTTCCCAAATCCAGGAATTAGGTTTGAGAGATCTTAATCTTAGTTTAATGTGCTTGCTATTCATAGGGTTTGAAATTCACTTGAATTCCTGGTTCAGCAGTTGGGTTTTGTTCTAAGCAGTACCGATAGTGTAAAAATAGATAAAAGGGGTGTTATGGATTTTTTGAACATAGCTCTTTCTCACATCTGGCTATCATGGAGTTTGGACAATTTTTATTGATCAATAAATTTTATTTCCAAGTAAAAATGTAGTATTTCAAGAGTTTACTTTCAGTAAGCTACAACATTAGGAGAAATTATGGACCAGAAAGAAATTTCAAAGAATTGACCAATGTTTTATAGTAAAGGGGAAAAAAATTAAGGATAACTGTTCAACTACACCAGCATTTTCCCATGCTGTTAAATTAATTGCCTTTCAAAGGGTGTTTGCAATGAGTTCCACTTCTATACCAATACCTTCTCAAGGTAATGACTGATCTTAAGAAGCCTACCCTGTATAGTACGTGGAAAACTGAGTTTTCAAAACTTTAGGTGACTTCAGTATGTCTTGCCAAAAAAGATATTCTCACAATGTGTGTGTCAGTTTATTACTGAGCCATAAGTAGGCCCAAATTATTACACAAAAATGTCTCTTCAAAATCAACTGATTATTTTGCCTTTGGCCATTGGAAAGTGGCCCAGTATATTCTGAAGATCCAAACAGGGTGTGCCTCCTCACTGGACACTGTTTGCAAAATGAACCCTCAAATGAAAGAGGGCACCGGGTTGCTCTCTTAATAACCTGCTACTCATTTAATTAAGTTGAATTTAATTGTTTTGGCTTGAGCATGATAAATTCTTTTTTTCATCCTCTGCCTAAACATTGCCTCAAGATGGCTTCCCATGTAAAAGATGTTAAAGTATATTATTATTCTCTTAGTACTTTCACAGATGGATTTTTACTGTTTTTCGTGTGTGTGTGTGTGTGTGTGTGTGTGTGTGTGTGTGTGTGTGTGTGTAATATATGGGTGCAAAGACTATAGGAGGATGTTATTCATATCATTCTCCCTTACTCCACGGAAACAGGGTCTCATTCAGTAACCTGACAGGTCTCAATGAGACCCTCCCTCAGTAGAGTAACCTGAATCTGAAGCTAGGCTGGCTGCCAGCAAGCCCCAGAGATCACCCTATCCAACTCCAAACACTAGGGTAAACAAGCATGCTGGGAAGCATCACTGACTTTTTACATGGGTTGTAGAGATTTGAACTCAGGACCCCATGTTTCCAGAGGAAGAACACTTACCCACTAATCTATCCCCCTAGACCCTTCCTAGCACTTTAGTGTGCCTTCTTTTTTTTCTCAATCCCTTGATAATTCTACCCAATGCATGTGGCACAGATGGCACTGACTACTTTCCCTTAACCAGCCAGTGTATCATGTGAGACAAATATGGCAGGTTTGCCAACCCTATCTATGTGGTCAGAGATTCATTTGGCAGTGATCATGTGGATCAAGGTGAACCTCATAGAGTGGTCCCTTTGAGGGGAAAGACCTTGTTTTTTTTTTCCAGTTTGAGCGAAGCAGCTGGGAATGCCTCACTGCCCTGTGCAGAGAACAAAGATGCCATTGGAGCCAAGAGAAGCCTAGGGGAAGAGAAGGCAAAGCCTTGATAGCTTCCTCCTCTCTCTTCTTATCCTTCAGGACTGCATGGGGACTCACAGTTGTTAATTTAGTACATTCTCCCTTTTTGTCCTTTTGGCTAATTTGAATGAGTTCTATCTGTTACAATCGAGGGCAACTCAAGAACCCATGCGAAGTTGTCAGAGAAGGAGACTGAGGAATGAGTTCCACTATCCTTTGAGAAGGGAACCCTGAAGTATTCCACACTAGCTGTACCTAGGTAATTTGAACATTTACTGAGTGCTGCACTGGCTATCCCCACTCTCAGTTATTTTACACAATTCTCAACATATAAAAATTAAGCGACTAGAACTGTGAGCTTGTTTCCCCAGTGGATTGCCCCGTCCTTTAATAACTTAAATATTGGTAAACCCCTCAACATTAAGGACTGCTTGAATTCCATCTTTCATTCTCCTGGAGGAAGCTGCACACAGCTTAGTTAGGCAGTGGGTGCCACCACCGCTAAGACAAAGGCAGTAGAAAGAAACCCACAAAGAAACATCCAATTCTTTACGATTTGTAGTAGCTGTTTCCTCAGAATGATTTCTCTGTGTGTGTGTGTGTTGTTGGGGGTATTTCACATTGCTGCTGGTCCTTGGGGATGGAGCTGTTAGCTGTTTCTGAATGTGGGCATTGCAACTGTAAAGGATGGTCTCTTTCTAGAACTACTGTTCTAAGCTTAGTGCTGAAGTCTAATTCTCTGGACAGCACTTGGTTCAGCCTCACATGACTCACTGTGGATTTGCGTCTCACTGTGCCTTTCCTAAGGGATAACCTGGAGGAAAGACTCCAGTGTTCTGTTTGGTAATAAATGAAGAGTAGCACATGGCTGGCTTATTGTTCCAACTAAACCTTGGGGCAGTTTCCTGTGTTTGAGTTGATATGCCTGCTTGAGACAGCAGAAAATATCTAGACATGATTCAGATAAATGAAAGGGTCTAGGTTTTACTCCACTTCCCAAAACAAGGAAGAAACTTAAGTGATTTATGGCACTGTTGTAAATGCATCACATGGGTTACCTCAATAAATTGGTAACTACTCCTATAAAGTAGATTTAGTTATTAATTTTAATTCACTATTGACAAAACCAAGGCCCAGGAAGTTTAAATAAGTTGACTAGAACCTTCAGTTGGAACAGCTAGTTAGAGGAAAGAAACAGTTATACTGCTTGATTGAAGGCTGCTCACCTGAAAGCTGGGTTGTATAACCTTCCCAGAATACACTGCCCTAGAAAGTGCACACACAACTGTTGTGGGCCTTCGCCAGCATGAGCTCTGGCAATAACTATCTTCGAAACTCCGAATAAATCATTTCATCTCCCTAGGCTTGAGTTTCTCTGTGTAAGATGAAGGTTGGAAACTATTTGAACAGTCTCTAAGTCTCTAGCTCTGTAACTGTTGCACTGTGACCTCAGATGTATGGGTGCGTCTCACCACATGTTCCTGAATACACATATACAGGCATGCAAGCCTGCAGGAATGCCCACCGTACTTCCCAAAGCATAAACTTAACTGTGCTGAGAGGATTTACCCCAATTTGATGCTAAGCCCTGAACCCCAGTGAGTTCTAACATCTACAGCAGCCCACTCATGAACATAGAAATAGTTTTAAAATCTGGCAAGAATATGGGAAGACAGAAACAAACAAACAAAAAAAAAGAGGAAGGAAAGGAAGGAGGAAAGAGAGAAAGAGAAAAATGTTGATGCATGTGATTTAAATGCTAACACAAAACAAAACAACAAAACTCACACACCAAATGTTCCTCTTTAACCTGTTTTCTGGGACATTAACTTGAAAACTTTGCTTTGGCTTATTAGATGTAGGTAGCTTCCCTTTGGGAGCACATGTGTTTTGAGATTTGTCTCCTTTTTTTATGATAGGAAAGAGAAAATGTCAAAGGTAGACCACAACACGCAGCAGGAGGTACCCAGAACATCTTGAGGGAATGCTACCCAGGAAAGAGAAAATTACAGCTGCACAGATGTAGGATGCATTCTGGTCCCGGGTTCTTTCCGTTTTCCTGTCACCTTAACAGAGTTGTCACAGCATGTAAAACTTTACAGCCAGTACCATGTCACCTGCACAGCTTTAGAGCAAAAAGTATCAGAAGTGTCTGAGGAAAATAATTGCATTATTTTTAGTTGCTGCAGAGTTAGATGCAGCAGAATTCAGGTGGAGAAGACAACCTGGGAGAACGGAACTGGAAATGCTAAAAATACTGCTTTCCCAGCAACGGAAATTTTAAGCAAAAACTTAGGAAGGGCCAGAGAGGAAGATGGAGTTAGAATTTATATCTCTTAGCTGCAGTGGGTTTGTTATTAAGATCCGGGAAGGGGGAGCACAGGGGCCTTACCCCAGGCAGTGGGGGATTCCACATTCCACGTGGAACAGGCAAGGAACAGAGAGACAGTGTTGAACTGGGGGTGAGGGACGGGGATGACATGTCTATTGCATCTAGTACCCAAAGCAAAGCCTGTGTAGAGAATGGCTGGGAAATCCTATTTCTAGAAGCAGCCTTCTTTCCATGAGCCCAGCAGACAGAAGCCATGAGCGAGCGCAGTTGCAAGAAAGCAAAGCTGTGTTTGACACACGTGTTTCCCATTGATATCTGGAGACAGCCCAGTAGCTGCGAGTCAGCTTGACAAAACCGGATCGAAGTAAAGGCAGAGTAGGGTTTCAAAGCAAGCAGTGAGAGAGAGAGAGCGGGAATGCTGTTCAGGAAATTCTTCAGGCATGGGCAGGGACTTGGCTGCAGTTGTGCGGCTGGAAAATCTGACTGGGGCAGCTCCTGAGCACAGGCAGGGCCTGCTCACAGGGGCGGGCTGAGTGGCCGCCGCCTCCATCAGAGCCTCTCAGCTTTCCCCAGGACCAGGAGGGACTCTCATCTGCCACTCTTTGAAACAGACAAGAGAGGTAGGGGACCGACCGAGCAGCTCGTGCCTTACCAGCCTAGCTTCCTGAGCCCTGTCTGCTGTTGGTTCACAAACACTGGGGGGGTTCGGGGATGGGGAGAGGCCGCATGTATGTGTGAATGAACACATTTCAGCCCCATCACCTGGGCAGAGGGACTGGTGGTGCTTCTCGGCATTGTTTGTCCTCAAAGGGCCCTTAAATCTGAGTTTCAGCAGCGCCCAGGCACTTTAGAAAGTTAGCACTGCACAGCCAACAGCACTGAGGAAAGAAAAGTGTGTGGATTCCTGTGTTGTCACCCTGTTTCAGCGCTATGGAAGTCTCCCTTTCTGCTTCACGGGACACTTGATTGACTGCAAAGCTAATCTCCGATGAAGAGGTTCTCCTTTTCAATGCTTCAAGGATTCTAAAAGGGGGTGTTTCAAGCAGGAAACTGTTCTCTGCTTTTAAAAGGAATTAGAGTTGGAAGTTTTTATTTTGGAATACACTTTTCTTTCTTTCTTTCTTTCTTTCTTTCTTCTTCTTCTTCTTCTTCTTCTTCTTCTTCTTTTTTTTTTTTGTAGGAACAGATGTGTGTAAGGCTTCCTGGTGTTTAATTCTCAAATGTGACTTTGACTTTCTTATGTGAGATTTGAATAGCAGTAATATATTTGTGTAGTAATCTGCTGGATTGTTATTCTGCTTTGGTAAGCAATCCCCTTTTTTACTCGGAGGAAGAAATAACCTGCAGTTTAGTAAATGCTTCTGTATTTTATAACAGATAAAAGAGCAATAGCAGAAAACAGTCATTTATTTTTGAAAAAGTCATTGTTAAAAATAGAGACAAATAGTGAATGTTTTATCGACTACTCCATTTTATTTCCACCTAACTAAAAGTAGTGCATTAAAAATACTGACTAATTTTTAGCAGAAAAGAATCTTGCCTTTCCTCTTCAATTTTCGTTCTTTCTCACACATATGCACTATATGGTAGTACATACAATAGCCTTCCTAAGATTACTATATTACTGCTTTCTGTGTATCTATTTAGAAGACAAGCCATGCAATGCTGTCTTTAAAGCTTGGCTCTCAGCTCAGACAAGTTTGAACTAAAGCTCATCCATCCTGTTGTAGGGCTATTTGGTGATCAGTCCATGGCAAGTCCAGAGGGGACTTGGGCAAGAGCCTGCCTAGGGAAAACAGAGAAAAGGGTAGAGTCCTTGAATACTAAATCATTCGCAAAGAGCCACTAGACCTTACGAGCTGAGCACCTCTCTTAGAAAACTGGGTGAGTTTAAGTCAGGGTCCTGAACCTCTCTAACAGGCCATTGTTAGTTCTGAATGGTGAGGGGGATGAGTAGAAGGTAGATGTAGGGATGTCTCACTTTCTCCAGTCCTGGACCTAAGAGGAGTAGGCAGATGTCCATACTGTTGATACAATTTTCAGATTAGCACCTGGTACTTACTTTTCTCATAGTTTTGCTTTTGGAGGATGGAATAGGTTATGACTCTCTCAGTCTTGAGCGATGGTTCACACATGTTTTCCTTATTAACTTCATCTTTGTGTCAGGAGGGGTAGAGTTGGGTAGGGTGGGGTGGGTGGGGCGGGTGGGGCAGCTTAAGGAATTTCAGGACTCCCCACAGGCGAGGGAGAGCAGTTAGAAGTCAAGATGGACCACGGCTCTATTTTCTGGTGCCTGGGCAGATTAGTAACTAAGCTGAACCACAGCCAAACACCCAGTGCCAGTACCAGAGACAGAGAGTGATCTGGAATGTCATCCCCCTCTAAATTTAGTACGTGTCAAGCTTTCTGCTGAAAGAGGCGTGACATAGCAACTCCGGGTTGCAAGCTTGTGCCGAGCAGTGCCCAAACTGGGAAGAAATTCTGTAGTTTCTCTTTTCAAAAGAGAGAATCTCAAACTCTCTTGTAATTTGAAAGGAGGGGTCAGGGGGAAGAAGAGGGCAGAGGAAAAGAAATCTGGTACAGAGGTGGATCTGGTAAAGACAGAGCTAGGCAAAATGAACATGGGGCACAGTGGGAGATCTCTGCACAGGAAATTAGCACACTTAATATAATTCACCAGACACTATTCTGCTGGCCTCCACGTGAAGGTAACTCACATCCTCAGTGCACAAGGCTGGTTTACCTTCCTCACAAGGAGAAACATTATGGTCAGCCTGCCTTGCAATGCCTTCTGGAAGTAATCAGAAAGCACACTTTGTAAGAATAGCATTACCCAGAGGGCTCAGATTTCCGAAGCAGGAGAGAACAGGCTCCTGGGGCCTTATTTTAGCCTGTATTCCTCGCAGAGCTATTCCTGCAGGAACACTGAGTGAAGGGACCAGGTGGACATGAGCAAGTTACTACTGGAATGAAGCTATTCCAGGCTCTTCTAGACCTACTTCATTAAAACAAAGTTTTGAAAAAGATGATCATGCTGTTTGCTTTTTTAGAGCAAAAAAAAAAATGAATATTCTTATTTTTTTTTTCTTCAGAGACATAGGACTGACAGAAGATTTTAATAGATACTGAGATATAAACGTTGCCTAGAAGACAGGTAACAGAGACAAAGACACAATGTGTGATGTGGAAAGAAAGAGAATAGAAAATAAATTAAAAGATAGATAGATAGATAGATAGATAGATAGATAGATAGATAGATATCACAGAGAAATAGATATCACAGAGAAAAATGTTAGGTATATATATTGGTTCAGAAAGACACAGAGAAAGGAGATGATTGATAGACTACATTCATGATAGATGTTAAAATAAATAGAAGACAAATATACTAGGTAAGAAGATAGAATATATAGGGAGATAATCAACAGACAGAAAAGAGGGAGGGCAGAGAGATGTTAGCTAAATAATTGGTATCTAGATTCAGAGACAGAGATTTGGAGAGAGATGTTAAGTAGATGGTAGAAAAGATAGATGATAGATATGTAGAAGGAATAGTTAAGGAGATACATAGTTAGAATTGATAGCTAATTGGTGACAGATCTAATGATGGATAGGTAAGTGATGGATGACAGACACACAGTTGATAGATTTATTATACAAATTGTCTAATAACACTATGAAAGCCAAGAACTGCCATGATATTAGTCAATCTGCTGTTGGAGCCCCAGAAAACAGGGTGGTATCCCTCAAAGGGGGTGTCCATAGGCAAGTATAACTCACAGACTGAGACCTAGAGATTTTTTTGAAATAGGAAAGGGAGTTCCAATGGGAGCTTTACTAATCTAAACTTGAGAATCCAAGGGCCCACATCCAGAGAATTAGATGTTTGCCAACAGAAGACATTCCTGAGAAATGCTGTTCCTGACAAGTCTGGCTTTTTAAAACCTGCAGGCAACTGGAAAGGAATGGCTTTGGAATACTCTCTTCTGGTAAAGCCTAGATGCATTATTTTATTCTATACGTGGGGATTTCCAGGAGATTTCATGGGAAAAGAAAGTTTGAGAGCTGTGTCAGTAAAGACCGCACTTAGCCCTCAGTTCTTCAAACCCTCCTTGTGGTAATCTAAGCCTTAATGGGATTGTTTTCATACATAGAGTTGTAGAACAGACTTATGAACCCAGGGAACACTGGGGCAGGGAGCATTGCTTCCCCTACTTCCAACTACTTCCATGTAGACTTTATGTGCTCTTTTTTATCTCTATGTGTTGTCCACAAGACAGGAAAGTAGTAACATGATGAAGGGAAATTATTTTGTCCTCCAGACTCCTTTAATCAGGAAGGAATAACCTTATTATAGTCTCACCCTGATGCCTGAAAGCACATTGGCAGAACTGGGTTCAAAGCCCACTGGTCAGGCACTGGCCCCATGGAGTGATGCTGCAAGGACTGTCTTTGGCCAGTCTTTCAGTCTCCAAGACTGCACTAGAAATCATAAGCTAAGGTAAAGGTTTTTTGACTAGTGATGTGAATCTGAGTATTGTTAGCACCTGAAACTAGGGAGAGAGTCTGTGACATGGGTCATAGATAGTATTGACCACAGTTCTCGACATTAAAAAAGAAGAACCAGATACATTTGAACTAATCATTTCTTTTGTTAAAAAGACATAAGTTCTAAGACCAGAGAGAGAATCACTTACCTAAGAAGCACAGGCAATCTAGCACAGAGGCAGTGTTTCTGAGTTCCTGACGCCAAGTCGGAGTTATGAGTGTGATTTAAGTGTTCTTGCTTAGTAATGATGCCTAGCTATTAGAAGCCATGTTAGACAGAAAAACATTATACTTAGGTCTAAGTAAGAAAAGACACTTCAAAAGCCACCAATACCCATAATTCTCAAACCCTACCAAATCTGAAATGAAACTTGGAGAATTCTCAGTTCTAAAAATGTCTCACCCTTAGGTTTTGTCCAATCCAAGTCAAAGTACAGGTCAAAACTAGGGCTTATGAAATACCATTTTGACTTTTGCCTACTGCAGAAATCCTGTATAGCATTGGTGGCAAATGTCAGAAAGATGTGACACAACATCTTCAGTGACAGCTTCACTTGCTCTACTATGAGGCAGTTTGAGGGTTGCTTTTTGTTTGTTTGTTTGTTTTTGTTTTTGTTTTTCTTTAAGCATGATCAAGACAAGCTCAATATGAGCTGAGCGGTGGTGGCATATGCCTTTAATCCCAGAACTTGGGAGGCAGAGCCAGGGAAATTTCTGTGTTCGAGGTCAACCTGGTCTACAGAGTGAGTTCCAGGACAGCCAAGGCTATACAGAAAAACCCTGTCTCAAAAAACAAAAAAACAAAACAAAACAAAAAAAACAAACAAACAAACAAAAAAAACCCAAACCAAACCAAACAAAACAAAACAAAAAAGCTTCTGTGCACTGTGGAGCTCATTGTCTTCCTCATGCCTCTGAAGCCACATATGATGGTGATGGTGGTAGGTAACATAGACGTGGGCTTTGACAATAGAATAAACATTAGTGTAGAAATCTCTATAAGGTCTCAGCTCCAATCTTTTCTGGATCTCTCAAGATAGAAGGGTTCAAAGGTTCTTTGCAGCTTCTCAAAACCTATAATTCATGCAATCCCAAGGGGGCACACCCCTTTTAAAAGTATCTCTTCATCCTCTTTCCCGAGTCTGAACCTTGTGAAATATTTTATCCATCTCTCCATCCATTTATTGTCTTTATCCTCCCCTGTAATGTACAAATTAACCTCTGTTTGACAAAAGAAAAAATATTTTTGTGAACTTTACTTGTCATCCAAGCAAGAAAGAGAGTGGATGCCAGGAAGAAGGGAGTACAGCAAATAAATAAGAGAAGATGAAATGACCATGTCATAGCTAGAGAGGGGTAAAGCTGAGAATTGGGTTCAGGCTCCATTAGCATCCCAACTCTATGACCTTAGCCACCGTTCACTATCAGCTCTGGCCCCAAATCCTAGTCTTTAAATGGACTAAGATAATGTCTGCTGTATGATGTGTTGTGAATACACATAAGGTAAAGTCCTCTGCAGAGAAAACATTTACAGATTTAGGCATATCTGTGGTTAGCATTAACTATTGTGACATCAGGTAAACTGAGAAGAAACTAAATAACCAGTAATGACAAAGACAATCAGGCCAGGACAGAAGGCTGTGACTGAGTTGTTCAGCTTCCATTCTGTGTGCATTTCCTCTACATAGCTCTGTAGGTTCTACTGTCCCTGTTACTTCACCTTTGCTGCCACTTGGAAAGGTGACTGTCTTCATTATTGCCTCTGATTCCTGTTGGCAAATGTGAGCCACCTCCTCTGAAGGAAAACTTGTAAGCTCTGGCCCCTGACCTGACTCTCAGCAGTGCCTGCAGAACTCACAGAGGACCGTGTCACCATGGTTCGCTTCATGTATAAATCCTGTGAGATTGGTTTGGTAGCAGCTCTTCGCTGATGGTTGTGATGCAGGGGGCGTGTGTATAGGTGGCTGTGGATACAGATTCTTCTCATTTTAACCACTACAGCAACGGTGCCTATTAAAGCAAGCGCAATTCCCTGATAAAGACAACACTGCCAGGGATCAGAGAGAGAGTCCCTCTCTGTACAAAGCACATTTCCAATTCCTCCGATAGGATCAGACTCACTTGTGAATGTCCTGTCTTCCACAGGATATGTTTTGAATGCCTGGAGGCCCTGCCACTACTTGCCAAGGTTGAAGTGGTCAGCCACTAATTCTGGCTTTCACTGAGCTCCAAGTTAATAAGTAGCAGGGTGAGCTACGTTCTTCAAGCAGATCCTTAGACAGTGTCCCGCTGTAATAACTCTGACTAGGGTTGTAGAAAAGACTGCTGAAAAACACTTATTGGGAGCAGAGCTGCATTGGTCTTCAATTTCAGTCATGAGACTGTCTTCTCCCTTCTCTTTCGTTAAAATCTTTCTGCCTCTTTCCCTTTATTGCTTTATTCAGTGCCACCATTACATTTCAGCTGTGTTTTCTCTCTTATCAAGTACCCGTTCATCACAGTCACCATCTACTTTGCTCTAGCAGGCAGGGTACAGGCAAGGGGTGAGTCTGGACAGTGTAACTTTCACAGTACCATGACAAATATTGGTTCCAACCTGGACTGTGTACTATAGAAAATATAGTAGCCTCACTATATGAGAAAGCTGTCTACGATACATTATACACTGAGGATCCAAGTAGAAGACCCGAAACCAGCAATCCATGTGCTATCCTATGAATTCATTTTCACTCACAAAGTGATTTTGCTTTGCTTTGATTTGTTGAAAGTGGGTTCTAACTCTGTAAACCATGTTGGCCGTAAACTCCTGATGCCTGCCTAGGCTCCCAAGTGCTGGGGTCATGGCTGTGTAGAACCGTGTTCAGATTTTATTTTTAATTCATTACTTAGCTACATCCTAATACAACATGTGAAAATCTGAGTGTCTAGGTGACTCATTAAAACCAAAGATGTACATCTGTGGTCTCTCTTGCCATGGCACCATGGCAGATGGGTTTTGGGCAGCTCTTCTTCTTTTGGGTAGCAAATTGCTCCTTCACCCATTTGTGCTACCAATGAGCAAGCATTTAGATGGCTCAATTCTGTTTGCCTCAGAAGAGTTTCTCAATAAAATTCTAGAACACAGTGACTCAAAGGATCTTTTCTCATTTCTCCTAAAATGGGATTTATTGAATAAAATCATGAAATTGTGGCTTAATTCTTTACAATAACACCATGGAGATGGGTTGAGTATCTTAGAGAGAAATGCACAAGCTACTATGGTGGCTAAAAGTAAAAGGCTCACAGTGAGATGTTCAAACAATTACATAAATGGCAGCTGGAATTAAAAAGTTATAAATATGGGAGACATCAGATGAATCATTGTATCTAGGAGTAGGGATTATTTGACAAAGGGCATGAAGGGCTGGAGAGATAGCTCAGTAGTTAAGAATATGTACTGGTTTTTGCAGTGTTGGCAGTGGTTGCCAACACTGATGTTGAGTGGCTCATAAGCACATGTAACTCCAGCTCCAAATGATCCATCAACCTCACCTGACTTCTGTGGATATCTTTACTCACATGTACATAGTCAAACATAAATATACATAGAAACACAGATAATATAAAGAAAATCAATCTTTTAAAAAGAAAGGGCATGAGAGGAATTTTGAGAGTAATAAATATATTTCCTGTCTTATTTACAAATAAGCACAGATGTCTGAAATCCATTGAGTTCTCTAGTTACTATCTGCATATATTCACTGCATGTAAATTGGATCTTCATAGACATAAATGCATTTGTTTGTATACTCCTCCAACTCATAGCAGGGACAAAATGCTTCACAAAAGGCATAACATTTTTTAAAGTTTTTATTTATTTTATGTGTATATGAATGTCTGTACACTACCTTGAATGCAGGTTTACACAGAGACCAGAAGAAGCTATCAGATCTGCCAGAACTGGAGTTATAGGTGACTGTGAGTTTCCTGGTGTGGGGTTATGCTAGGAATAGAGCCTGAGTCTTCTGTTAGAGTAGCAAGCAGCAGGTTCTCTTGGCCACTGAGACATCTCTCCTGTTCTATCTTGTAACTTTATTGTAAGCTTGTACCGGTAAAGTTCAAATTTTTATATAAAATAAAATGATATAAATATCTCCTTTTAGACTACAAATTTCATTTCCAGCATCCAAGATCACAGGTAATAGCTGAAGATCTTTGCCAGCCAATTGTCAAGGGAGAATCCACTGAATCAATGGTAATTTTATGGAACCACCAAATCACTATAGAAGGATACATCTATTTGCTGGAGCTGTTTTTCATGATGCTATAAAAATTTATGGGTTTGAGAGGATTTGCTTCCCAGGAGAAAAATACCTATTCTTAGAGTAATATACCCTGACTGAATTATATATGGCACTTAATCAAATATTATTTTTGACAAACTTAATATTCATGTTGAAAAATTCTGACAAAGATGATTTTAAATTAAATTCTTACTTAGCAATCTTACTGGTCTACATGAGTATTTGCTTATATCTGAGAGCATTTTAACAACAAGATGAGAACAGGTTTTTCAGCCAGGGATTGCTTGCTGTTTGAACAGACTGAGTGAGTAAGAGAATATTACTAAATCTCCCAGTTTCTCAGTTGCCTTGCATATCTAACTCAGATACTAATAATCATATGCTGCGGTGGTTAAATAAGTTCAGCAAAACATTTAAAGCCAGGTGTGGTGATGTAAGAGGAGAGGATCGCCAAGAATTTGAATTCAGTCTGGGCTACAGTCAAAGACACCAAGAGACACCAAGAGAACATGGCCCTCTAAGTCAACTAAGCAGGGATCATAAGAGTGCATACAACTGAAATGGTAATCACAAAGCCTATGTGGATCTGCGCTAGGTCCTCTGCATATATGGAATGGTTGTTGCCTTGGTGTTTTAAGGGGACTTGTGACAGTGAGAGGCAGAGGTATCTCTAACTCCTTTGCCTGTTCTTGGGACTTCTTTCCCCCTACTGCCTTGTGTAATCTTGATGTGAGGGTTTGTACCTGGTCTTACTGTATCTTGTGCTGTGTTTGGTTGATGTCCCTGGGAGGTATGCTCTTTTCTAGAGGAGAGAGGAGAAAAAGGGAGACTTGGAGGGGCAGAGGGAAGGGAAGCTGCAGTTGGATTGTATCAGAGAAAAATAAATCAAAATTTAAAAACTAAAACCAAGTAAATAAAAAGGTTAGAAGGACTTATACTACATGAAAGTAAGTTATACGTGTTTTACATTAAAAGCTGGAAGTTTTCTCTTGGTACATCCTTGAGTATCAGAAAGTGTGTATGCAATGCTTAAAGACAGGCAAGTGAAACAAGAGTTCATATGGGAAAGACCAAGGCCTGGAGTTTCTGGGAAACTTAAATTTTCTCTATTTAGCAGACTTTTATTAGCAAATACTCTGTGACCTTAAGTACCTGCAACTCCTGAAACCTACTTTTCTCATCTGTTAGGGAAGGATGGGGTATTATGTTGTCCACAAACCCTTGAAGCTTTGGGTCTCAAACATCATTGTATTATGCTGCAGCCTTGTCCCTGAGCTGCAGGAAAACTGTGGGAGCTTAGCTATGAGTGTCCTCATCTGGCTTTTGTCAGAAGCATCCGTGGGGATTTAGAAAGCACTGACCCTGTGCAGTGATGGGTGCCTGGTAAGCTGAATGGATCCCCAGACAGTATCTGTGATAGTTGGATGTAGCTTCCTTTGCTTATACAGATGACCAAATTAGGCCTTCAATCAGGATTTTGATAACTTCTGTTCAAGACTGTCCTTTACACATTTATCTCTAGTCCTCAACATGGAACATGAAGTACCACATTTGGATGAAGTCTGATTTCCTTATAAAACCAAATCTCCATCAGTTCTTGAGAGTCTTTAAAAATCCTTGCTCAAATACAGCATCCATGATGCCACCATGTCCCTTGATCATTCCTCCAAGGCATTCATTCATCCCCTATCATAAACAAAATATACTTGTGTTTTTATGTTGAATATCATCAGTCTTCTTCATCACTACTACTTACCAGCGATGAGACGAGGGAGGGGGCCTTTTTGTTTGTTCATTGATGTAGTCTAATTGCCCAGAAGAGACAGGAGGACCTGAAGAAAACCTAGGACTTGACAGGTGGTGGCAGTGCTTAGGAACATGTAAATGCACAACACAGACCTCTGCCGAAATTCTAAGTGCCTTGTTTTGCACTAAGAGAAAGCAAAGTCTTTGCCTCACTCCCCATGTAATACAAAGAAAAGATGCTCTGAGTCCCAAACCTAAATAAATGCTACATAGGAGTTCTTGAGAATATCTCTGCATCCCTTGGGTCACTTATTTCTCTGGTGACAAAATGGCTTTAAGATTGTTAACCTTGCAGCCATTGTCAGGAATAGACACATTCGTATGTCTGTACTGATTAGTATGAATGTGCCCATGTCCATCACAAATCCCTTTCTGTCTAAAGCAACCTCAGTGGCATCTCATACCTCTGCTTTCTAGAATGATGAGCATTAATGTTCATAATGATACTAAACTGCCTTCTGGTTCATTAGAAGAAAGTATTTTATACTTACATGCAAATTATCTGCTCTTCTTAATATCTATATGGTGGAAACTTAACTGTTTGTATGTATGCACTCAGCTCCTAAATTCCAGAGCTGTTTCCAAGTACTTTTGTGACACCAGCATTTTGGAGTCCATGTTCATTTTAACATTGATGCAACTACTTGCTCTGTCCTCTGTCCCTGTATAAGACATGTATCTCCCACCCTTGAGCCTGATTCCTCACCCTTTTCCAACAAAAATGGTTTTCTCATTTCCCTTGCTACTTTACCAGAACCCGTACCTGCTCTGGGACTCCTGAGTTCTCCCATGCCCTACCCGTGGCATCAGAGGGGTCTTGTTAGCTGTACTTGTCGAATAGTCTCCACACTGGGAGACTGCCCTGTCCTTCCCTTCTATATCTTTACAGGTGTAGACACAATCGATCTTGTCTCCCCAGAAGATATCAGTGGTCATGGGCCTGATTCCTAGCCTCCACTCTCATCTGTGACAGCCACTTGCCTAGAGCAATGTGGTCATCTCATCAGTATCATAGCTTGTGTGAGCTCTTATCAACATGAGTCTGTACTTGCTTTCAATTTCTCACTGGCCTTCAATGATCTAGAAAACACCCTTCACATGTGCCCAGAGAGCTCCCTTGCCAAGCCCTCACTCTACACCTGCTGGGTCTCTTTTCTCCACAGGTGCTTCCCCTTATGTGTCCTTATGCTTATTCACTTGTCCATTTCCTTCTCCGATCTCCCCGAGGAGCCCTCCAATGTAAGCAGAGCCGCAGACATCATCCTTCTGCTTCTGCTTCACTTTTTTCTTCGTAACATGGATTGCAAAGGATATGGACATGAAGTTACATCTTTATTTGCATATTAGACAGAGATGGAACTCCTGGCCTAAGGTAAAAGCAGCAAAGATTTATTTGGGCTCAGGATTTCAGAGGTTTCTGTCATGATGGCAGGAGGATATGACAAAGAAGAACAGCATGAAAACTAGGAACCTGAGAGAATGCTGTCTCACCTGTTTCCAGTGGCTGGGGTGGTACTGCCCACATTGAGGACGGGGCTTCGTCTCCTACTGAACTCTTTCCAGAAAAGAGCTTCCACAGATACACCCCAGGCTGTCTTACACACATCTGCTGAGGGTTTTTCAACCAGATTAAGTTGATGATCAGTATTTCTTTGTTTTCTCAGCCAATACACAAATTCTATGAGAGTTACAGAGTCAACCTTGATGCCCGGTGTCTGCGTAGTGTAGAAACTCTCAAGTCCTGGTTGAAAGAAAATGCAGGAGAGAGTAATAAAAAAAAACACCACACACACACACACACACACACACACACACACA
>JADRCD010204651.1:0-19281 GCA_019843815.1 Montemys delectorum | reverse complement strand
TGTGTGTGTATATATATATATATATATATATATATATACACACACACACACACACACATGTATCTCATATACATGTATATGTATAGTGTGGCCATACAATTTTAAATTGTCTAACTTTTCTAAAAAAAGAGAAAATAAGTTTTGGGATTGTGTTTGTAGCTGCAGCTCTTAGGAGGTGGAGGCAAGAGGATCAGGACATCAAAGACAAGCCTTTTATACAGCCTAGGCTATCCTGGAACTCTGTATCAAATCTTAATTTTTTTGTTTTTGTTTTTGTTTTTTTCCAAGACAGGGTTTCTCTGTGTAGCCTTGGCTGTCCTGGAACTCACTCTGTAGACCAGGCTCGCCTCGAACTCAGAAATTCACCTGCCGCTGCCTCCCAAGTGCTGGGATTAAAGGCATGCGCCACCATGCCCGGCTTGTTAATTTTTAATTAAGTAAATAAATAAATAAATTCTTGTATGTTTTCTGTTGCTTAGTTAAATAAGACAACTTAAATTTAGAACAGTCTGTTAAATTAGCTCTTCCTAGTATAAAAAGGCAAATTCAAATGTGCGTGTGTGCTTTGAACATTTATATTGAACATGGGCTCTATGTGTATTGATCATTTCTGGAATTATTTTTTTTAAGTCTAGTAAGGTAGCTGCCCTGAGGGAGAAAGGCTAAAAGTGAGATGGGGTTTTCTTAAATGTCTGCCCTTTTAAGCACACACATCTATCTAATTTTCAATTAAAGTTGTTTAGGATTTATATATACCAAATCTCTGGAAGCTAAACTGTACTATTCTTCACTTTAAAATCAATCCAAATATTCATTTTAAAAGAAAATGTTGTTCTTAGGCTGTAAACAGTCATTGACTTTCCTGGACGAATTTTGTGAGGAAAAAAAAAAGTTGGTTATTACATCAAATCTCAAAGTGGCAAGTTTGTTAAAATTTTCTAAAGTTGTGCCAGATACTAATAATCCAGGACTAATGTTAATATGGCTGAATGAAAACAACCATTCACAGCAAGGAGTTTAAAATCAGGAAGCTCAAAATTATCATGGCTAATAGAAGGCTGTGCCTGTGCCAAGATAATCCAGAATGGTTAACATGCCTCAATCAGCTCTGAAAACTCCAATGAGCCTGTACAGGAACTCCTGCCTGCTATTTATAAAAACTCACTAGGAGTTGTGCAATCATGTAATTTGGGTTTACTTTTTCATATTACCAGAAATGTTGGCATGAGGCATCACCCAAACATTACATCCCACTCTACTGATTTGCATCATGCCCATTTCCAAATAAGAAAATGCAGGGACTTGTCCTTCTGTAATTAACCCTAGCTCTGTCAAAGACATGGGATCCGTGTGCTGGCATCTATCCATTCTCTACAAACTCAGTGCTTTCTCTTTTCTGGGCTCATGAAGATGCTGTGACTCCTTTGGAAACTGGCTTCTCTCCTGTTCTCACTTTGTCAAGACTGGCTTTCTGGAACAAGAGTGGGTTGATTGTCTCTGCTTTTCCGTAATGGGATCCTTCATGCTTTCTTCCTGGCAGCTAACTCAAATTCTAGAGTTTCAACTGATAAAGAGTGTTTGCAGTTAGTGGGTATGCTCTACCAAACATTGCTATGACATTTCATGTCTTCTTTTAGTGGAAAGACCTACCATATGACACATTTGTGATGCTATAGGTGATCAAGAGGGTTTTAAAAACCAAGAAGAGGTAAGTCTATATTCAGAAATATGCATAATGTTTTGTCTTCTGAGAGGCTTTGACAGTCCCCAACTAATACAGAAGTAGAGGCTCACAGTCATCCATTGAACTGAGTACAGGGTCCCCAATGAAGGAGCTAGAGAAAGGACACAAGGAGCTGTAGGATTTGCAGCCCCTTAGGATGAACAACAATATGAACTAACTAGTACCCTCAGAGCTCTCAGGGACTAAGCCACCAACCAAAGAGTACACATGGTAGGACTCATGGCTCCTGTAGCATATGTATTGCCAAGTCAGTTATCAATGGGAAGAGAGGCCCTTGGCCCTGTGAAGGTTCTATGCCCCAGTGTAGGAGAATGCCAGGGCCAGTAATCAGGAGAGGATGGGGTGGCGAGCAGGGGGAGGGGAATTTGTTCTTGTTGTTTTTTGTTTTGTTTTGTTTTGTTTTGTTTTGGAGGGGAAACTGGGAAAGGAGATATCATATGACATGTAAATAAAGAAAATACCTAATTAAAAAAAAAAAAAAGAAAACTGAGTCTTTGAGCCAGTCAATGGTAGTGAACACCTTTAATGCCAGCACTTGGGAGACAGCTGGTTATCTATGAGTTCAAGACTAGCCTAGCCTAGTCTACATAGTAAGTTCTAAGACAGCCAAGGCTCTACAGAAAAACCTTGTCTTGAAACAACAAAAACAAACCAAACAAACAAACAAATATATTTAAATACTTTAAAGATGTGCTATACACTTTGCAAGTTTATGGGTTGATTTTGATCTCATATACTGCTGTGGTCTTTTATTGCCTTTCAAGTAGACCAAATCTTCTCACTCAGGTCTCCATGGTACACCCTTCTGTCTTTAGCCACACTTTTAACCCTATCTGAAACCCATTTCTGCTTTAATTTTCTCAAGCCAGACATGTGGCTGCCTGTACATCAGAGTACTGTCTGTGCCTCCTCACCCTCACTGCCTAGGATGGTTTGAGTCCTACTTGTACATCTCCCTCTTGTTATCCTTTGAGTCTCAGCTCAGACATTGCATCTTGATGTTCTTTCATGGCCAGTCATTATAAAATGATTTTCTTAATCCTAAACTGGAGTTAGCAGATGAAGCTAGATTTTATCTTCATCTGGGTATTTAAAATGAATGGATGACATTCAGTACTCATCTCTTAGAGGAAACAGAGCTATGAATCATAACATGATTTTGGAAAAAAAGAAGCAGAGATCTAGAAAATAATCAGAAACAAAGAGAGTAAACTCTGAGGCCATAGTCTCATGAATGCAAAGCAAAACAAGACCAAAAGAAAAAAGAAAAAGAAAAAGAAAAAGAAAATGAGCAATAAGAAAAGTCAATGCAGTTTGAAGATGGATATTTCTAATAGACCATTTCAGTAGATGAAATTGTCACAGCTAACCAATGATATGAAAATCCTGAGCATTAATGAGAAGAGGAAAACAAATAGAAAACACCAAAGACTATGAAGAACTTACAATTAAATTTACTGCTACACGACTCTATCTCTTGGTTCTATTAACTCTATTGCTTGTTTCTGTTCTATCTGTTAAATAATAATCCCTAAAAGTAATAACCCAGTAAAAGTGGCTATATGGCTAGGTCTTTATTTTTATATAAAAAATTGCATAGAAGATGATCTAGTGAGTAGATAGGCCCAGTAAAGCTGTTATAAAGTTAATTGTTGTGTTAACAGTTAATTAATTTGAGATGGTAATAAAATCCCCACATTCCTTTAAAAAATACACTTTAAAACTAAATAAAATTTTGGAATATGGTACTGGAAAGAAAAACCTCATCGAAGGAGTGCTTCCAAGTCATGCAGCACTGTGAAAGAGAGGACAGGAAAATGATGACCTAGAGAGAAGCAGTGGTGATAACATGGGCCTGGGTCACCTTTCTGTGTCCAGCCTTGCTTTATGTTTCAGAGCATGCTCCCTGGGGTTCATATGCCACAGTCAGTTTGAGGCTTTCTGAAAGTACAAATTCATGAGACACCCTGGCATGCCTAACTTAGAATATCTTGGTGTGAAGCCAAATAATCTGTCTCTAACCCATCTCCCAGGGCCATTCTTAGGTTTCCTCAAGCATAGGAACCTCATCCAGTAGGACCTTTATGCTGTCTCTCCCCTGCACCCATGCCAACAGGTTTGCCTATGGTGCTGCCCCAGACCCTGCTATGTGTGGGGTTCTTTAGGAATGGGGCTGTGGAAGGACTTTAGATTTGTGAGTGTAGAGGCTCAAATTAACATGTGAGATGATTATTGAAAACAAACAAACAATAAACTTGAAACAAACGTAGGTTAAAATATTAATATGGGTTTGTGTTTAGAATAAGAAAGGAAATTAAATCATTAACGTTTAAAAGGTGATATTAAAAAACTAGAATAATATTAAAATTCAACTGGCTTATATCAATACTCTGGGCGGGTCACACTGCCCTCAGTTATCTTTTTATTTGGCATCTGTTTACCACTGTAATTTTGTGTACAGACAGTACAAAGATAATTGTCTCTCATGACAATTTTGACAGAAATTTTTAATTAATGATGATTATCATCTATAAACTTATAATTCAACTTAAGAATACATTCATTGTATATAACTCATAGATACAACTATTCTAATTAGTTCTATCTTTCCCACATAAAACAAAAGGTAAGAGGAGTGTAATTATATGTGATAAAAGTGAGGATTTTCCTGAGCATAGATTATTTCTGTTTTGTCTAGATGACCATGAAAACTGAACTGTAGGTTTATGTTTTAACACATGTGAAAATGTCCTTTCCTCCTGGTATATCTTTTCTTTACTCTCCATGTATTTATGATGCTGCCCACAATGGGTCTCATTTATCCACAGTGTGCCCTCTTGGTTCAATACTGTCATGTCCCCATGGTTAGTGAGTGGGTGCCATGGATTAAAAGTAAAGTTTCAATGACATATTCCCAACATCAGGAGAGTCCTCAAGGATGTATCTGTATGAATACTGTAGGCCATGCAAATATATTCCACACCATCCCAGCTGCATGAACGCTTGGTTCGGTTACCGCTTAATTGAATCTCCAAGGTATCTGCAACTCTTCCAAAGTCCCAATGTGAGGGGAAACGGGAGTAGCAAAAGACAGTGTCTAACAAACTCCACTGAGAGCATCCTTTACGTTCAGCTCCACAGGAATATTTGACTGTGTTCTTACATTCCTGGATCCTCTTCTAGGTTGTTCAAAAGAAGTCTGTCCCAGTGAGGACTTAAAAGTTCGATTTCATTCATTGGACAATAATTATTTTTCTAAGAAGGAACCAGAAGACAGATTCAAGATTATCTCCCCTATTTGTTTTTACCAATTCAAAATATTTAGATTGTTAATGAGAGAACATAGCATCCTTAGCCCACATGGATTCCCCACCTGGTATGAGATTATTGATGTGAGTTGCAATACCTTACATTTGCCTGGTAAGGTCTGCCACTATAACCATTCCCAGGTATTTCCTCCCTGCCTTCTCTGCTCTTGGTTCATTTTGCAAACTTGGAGAGTGAAGAGTTGGGAAAATGGTGGGAATGCTAGGCCCAGTGCCACTGAGAGATAGCCATTTAGCTGTGTAACAAAGAATCTGAATTCAAACCTAATAATTTGACTGGGCTTTGAAATCTCCACAAGTCAATAACAGTGTTGGACAAAAAAAAAATCACTGTTTCTTGGGACCCCAAGGGTTCTTTGGAGATGTTTCAAGGAACTCTGCTTTCTTGATATTTAACATGATACTTACAAGATTGTACCTGAAAATAGTAATACGATAAAAAGAAGTTTTAACAGGGAAGCTATGTTTTAAGATGCTTTACAATATTTAGAATGCACTAGGCAGCTTTTTCCAATAATCTCCCTGAGCCCCAGGTTCTAACATTGGAGATCAATAATTATAATGTTGGGTTACTTTTGGATTTTGGTACTTAGTTGAGGTTGAGTGATAGCATTATAGACCAATAGCTTTCAGGCTGATCTACTTATATGGTAATAGGGGTAGGCAATGCTATTACTAGTTACTGGGTGTGAAATCTGTGATTGTTACTTGATTAAACAGATTGTAGTTCCCTTGAAAAATTACATCACTGATTTTGATATATACACCCATAACAGAGTTGCTCTTCAATGTAACCATTGTATCCTGTCAATTTATAACTATGTATTAAAAAAAACTCTTGATATCTCTAAATCCACCCTCATGATTATTGAGCACATCTTTCCAGCAAATGATCACTTTGTGCCTAAATGAATAGTGACACTCTTAGTTGTGACTCACAGGGAAGCAGCTGAAGCAAGATGGTAGGTAATACAATGAGTTTCTCTCCATTTGCCCCAGAGCGTCCTACCGATCAGACCTGCAGGATCCATATGCTGATATTCTTATGTGACTCATCTCCCTGCTGTGCCAAAAGTCTTATGGTCATGTACAGAGGTTAATTTCTCTAAGCCTTATTCAGATCTTTTAGAAAACTCGCAGCTGGAAATCAAAGGGCCTTACAGATATAACTCCAAGACTGCAAGATCATTGTCTAATTTCACAGAATGAATAAATAGGAAATAAATATCTCGTCTCCTTCAGGCTCCCACGAGAGATTTTTCTTTTTCTGATTGATCTTCATGCATAAAAGGGCCAGTGAGGGATGACCATGTTGAATCCCCATCCTCTACAATACATCTGTAATCCATAAGAGAGTTATTGGGAGCTGAGTGATAAAATTGAGATCATCTAATAGTGCAGAATTAGCCCTTGGCTGGAGTTTCCTAGTGCAGTAGAAATTAACACATACTAGACAAGGATGTCATCACTATTCTTGGTGAAGGTTCAGCAGTCAGCCCAAGTTGTGTCCACAAGACTATTTTTAACTCCATAGGGAGAAGGTAAAATTGTTGCATTTGAGACTTTGTTTTTAAACTCTCAAAGTAAATTCCCTGGTTAGTTATTGTTATGGTACCCATATGCAGTGTCAAGGTTAATTTGTTTGCTCAGACTAATGCCACATGGCATGCTAGGATTTTGGGGCCCTCTGGATATCACCTTCAAAGCACAGTGGGGAGTCTAAGTGTTCCTTTAGAAAATGGCTTCCTAAGCATGTTTTCCTTCAAAGATGTGCATGAGTGTCTTTACACTCATCAAGAAATAAGGTTGCATCAAATAAAGGGACTGAAGTGAGCAGCCGGGAGAGCAGACTTTGCCCAGAGGAGACAGACTTAGAGTTGTCGGAAGGTGGGGATATACAGCCAGCAGCCAGCCATAGCCCTTCATCAGGTTATCCTCCCTGCTTTTTTCTTCCCTCCTTAGAGGTTTTAATGTGAGTGGTTCTCTGTACCTGCTTCCTTTCAGATGCCTCAGGAACAGTACTCACACCACAGGAGCACCATGCCCAGCTCTGAGGGGCCACACATATACAAAGTGGGGATTTACGGCTGGAGGAAAAGATGCCTGTATTTCTTTGTCCTGCTTCTCATGATTTTAATACTGGTGAACTTGGCCATGACCATCTGGATTCTCAAGGTCATGAACTTCACAATTGTAAGTAAAACTGTATAGATGTGTTAGCTCTCACTGGAGGAAAAGAAAGCATGGAGCCAGACAGCAAAGGAATGTGGGAAAGTGCTGGCCTGTGACCTGGCATTTGAGTTCAAGTTGAATATGAATACCAGCTTCTGTTTAATATCAGTTTTTCTGAGGCTGAGAATCCAAATGTAGAGTTATTCCTGTCACTTAAGATATCTTATAGGTCTTCACTCCATCATCATAATGTTCTTGCATCTTATAGTCTTTAACCACCTTGAGCAAGTAAATCAGAGAGAAATAAAGGATAAAGTGAAATTGTTTTCAGGAATTTTAGTAGCAATCATGCATCATTTCACCAGGCAAGAGTTGAAATGCACAAGCACAGCTGAGCTTCAAGAATCATCTAAGAATGTTAGTAGTCAAATTATACCTGCTTATAATTTGTCAGCGAACTGTACTGTGGTTCCCTGACAATCTCCAGTTTGGGGAGAGAAATCTTTTCTGCTATTGCATGGGTAAGGTGGAAATGAGAGGACACCAGCTGTATCTCCTTGCTTTGTTAGTTTTTTAGGGGTGTGCGTTTTCACATAACTCTTGCTTCTGGTGCACAGGGTGTTATTTCGATCAGTCATTGACTTGTTGGAATTCAAGAGAAGAGGATACTGTTGCAAATATAACATGTGTGTACTCTGAACTTTTTTTTAATTTAGTGATTTGAGTCTTTAGAATCAATATAATTAACTTACTAATGAGAAGGTCACAGATGCTAATCTGCTGCCCAGGGAATACATTTTCTCATTCTGATGTCAAAAGTTAATGGACAGGCAATAAAACAATTCCCTATTGATAAAGAAATAGTGTCATGACAAAGTGAACAGTGATGTTTTCCTGTGGGAAATGGGAATATGGATATTTGTGGTGTTTTGAATCACAAAATGCATTTTTGTTCTTGGCTTGCTCAGGCTGTGTCTGCTGGTTGATATAGTCTTCTCTCTGTCTTTCCAACCTGAAAGTAATAGATTCTATACTTTTCCACTGCCTTTATGTATCTCATGTTATATTTACCTCTCCAGAGGACAAGAGCTTGCATGTATTTCCCAAACAAGCTTAGACTTTTATGGATAATTTCTCTGTGTACCTTCTTCCATTACTCATGGTGGAGCTCCCTGGTACTTGAGTCAAATGTGGCGTCTATAAACCAAGTTTGAGATATGGCTTCAGGCTTAAGAATGGATCATTCTTTACTACCCAGAGTTAAAGTTCAGAAACACACAGCAGAAAGAGGCCCTAATGTTTCATAACTCTGTCTTGAAAATGTTTTGGTTACTTTATAGAATATAAAATAGTTTTCTGTATTCCAACATCAACTTTGGAAGAGAGCATTGGTCAATTTCCATGTGGCTGCATTGAGTCCCAGGTCGTCATTCTAGTGTGTTGGAACACATCATGATATATTTGTAGATGGCACTCAGTACATAAAATTTGGATGTTGGTGTTTTTTATAAATACAAAAGGTACAGAGAAATATTTCAGTAAAGAAAAGGGTACAACCAGATTTTATCTAGTGCTGGCAAATGTGGATGGGACAAAATCTAGAATGTTTCTAGCAGTTTCTGTGGGAGATGCTGTCTTTATCCCATGATGTTTTAAGTCTAGCTGAAGTTTATTGATATGACTATTCCATAGTGTTCTTAAATTCAACATTTAAAAATGTATAACCTGAAACAGCTTCTACACTATTAAATACTAATAGTTATACTAGTATTAGTACACTAGTAGGATAATACTAGTACTACAGAATTAAACATGAGAAAACAAGCACTTAGGCTTAGCATAGACTTTATAAAACTTGACTATTGGTTCATATGTCAGGGTTGGGGTAAAAAGACAATTTGGAAGAATTTCTGATAATGGCCAAAGGGAGAATGAGATGGTCAGACTCTGGAATCATTATAGTCTTTGTGACTCGTCCAGTGGAACTTCACTGAGGACCTGAGCCCCTCCTCTGCTGATGGAGGTGAATGTCTCTATTCATCTACTTTTGTGATTTTTTTTAAATACACTGAATCTAATAGAAGAGAAGATGGGAAAAAGCCTTGAGCCCATTGTCACAGGGGGAAATTTCCTAAACAGAACTCCAATGGCCCATGCTCTAAGATCAAGAATTGATAAATGGGACCCCATGAAACTGGAAAGCTTCTGTAAGGCTACGGATATAGTCAATAAGACAAATCAGCAACCTACAGATTGCAAAAAACTCTTCACTAACCCCACATCTGATAGAGAGCTATAATCCAAAATATATAAAGAACTCAAAAAGTTAATCACCAAAAAAAACCAAACAACTCATTCAAAAATGGAGTATAGAACTAAACCAAGAATTCATAACTGAGGAATCTCGAATGGCTGAGAAGCACCTAAAGAAATGTTCAAAGTCCTTAGTGATCAGAGAAATGCAAATCAAAATGACCCAAAGATTCCATCTTACACCAATCAGAATGGCTAAGATCAAAACCTCAGGTGACAACACATGTTAGATAGGATGTAAAGAAATAGCAACACTTCTCCATTGCTGGTGGGATTGCAAACTGGTACAACCACTCTGGAAATCAATCTGGAGGTTCCTCAGAAAATTGGAAATAGATGTACCTGAAGACCCAACTATAGCACTCTTGGGAATATACACAAAAGATGCCCCATCATGCCACAGAGACATGTTTTCTACTATGTTCATAATGGTCTTATTTGTGATAGCCAGAAGCTGGAAACAACCTAGATTTCCCACGACAGATGAATGGATACAGAAAATGTGGTTCATTTACACATAGACTACTACTCAGCTATTAGGAACAAGGACATCCTGAGTTTTGCCAGCAAATGGATGGAACTAGAAAATATCATCCTGAGTGAGGTAACTCAGACCCCAAAAGACATTTATGGTATATACTTACTAATAAGTGGATATTAGCAAAAAAAAAAAAAAAAAAAAAAAAAAAGTACAGAATACCCAAGAAGATCAAAGATCGACTCAAAAAGACCAACAAGCTGAGGTGTCCAAGTGAGAATGTCTCAGTCCCACTTGGAAGGAAGAAGAAAGCACTCACAAGTAGGGATGGAGGGAGGGATATGGGAAGGAAAGTAGGGGTGTGGGGGGAGGAGAGGGGAACCTGATCTGGTATTGGGTGATGGAAAAGGACTGAAGCTCTGAGGGCCAGCAGAAAGAATGGACACAGGCAACCTCAGGAAATAGGAGGTTAGGAGGACCCTCCAGAATACACCAGAGACCTGGGAGGTGAGAGACTCTCAGGACTCAAAGGGAGGGACCTTAGATGAAATGCCTGACAGTAGGAAGAGGGAACTTATAGAGGCCACCTCCAGCAGGAAGACAGGACATCAAATGGTGGGCTGCGTTGCCACCCCACAGTCACATCTCTGACCCATAATTGTTCCTGTCTGAAAGAATTACAGGGATGGAAATGGTGAGGAGTCTGAGGAAAAGAAAGTCCAGCGATAGGCCCAAAGTGGGATCCAGCTCAAGGGGAGGTCCCAAGGCCTGACACTATTACTGAGGCTTTGGAGTGCTCACAAAAAGGGACCTAGCATGACTGCCCTTTGAAAGACCCAACAAACTGCTGAAAGAGTCAGATGCAGATATTTGCACCCAGCCAACAGACAGAAGCAGCTGACCCTTGTTGTTGAATTAGGGAAAGCTGAAAGAAGCTGAGGAGAAGGGCGATTCTGTAGGAGGACCAGCAGTCTCAATTAATCTGGACCCCTGAGATCTCTCAAACACTGGACCAGCAAACAGACAGCATACAGCAGCTGATATGAGGCCCCCAACACACATACAGTAGAGGAATGCTGGGTCTGTGTTCATTCAGAGATGATGCACCTAACCCTTAAGAGACTGGAGGCCCTGGGGAGTTTAGAGGTCAGGTGTGGTGGTGGGTGGGGACATGCACAGGGAGACAGGGGGTGGAGAGGAGGAATGTGATGTGGAACAGTCAGAGGGTAGATGGGGGGGGAATAAAATATAGAGTGTAAAAAAATAAATTAATGAAAAAGAATTCCAACATAATTCACCCCGATCACACTCACTTCCCAGTCCTTGCATGTCTGTTCCCCCCTCTTGTGATGCCTCTTTCCAAAAGTTAAAAATATCTATTAATTAAAATTAAAATAGTCCAAAAAAGAAGAAATATGTTCTTATGCCCAGCTCTAAAATAGGAGAGATTTAGGGACTGGGGTGGAAAGTAGGGGCTCAAACTTTAGGAGGTTTTTTTTTTTTTTTTTTTTTTTTTTTTTTTTTTTTTGCAAACATGAACATAATATTATGAACATAATATTAAGCAAATATGACTTGTGGAGTCATCTTTGTCTGACACAATTCAAAGAAGGAGATGCAAATATATATAGAACATCTTTTACCATGGGCAGATGTGGGCTCAGAGAGCTGTATGACACTAAGGTAATAATTTCTATGAAATCAACTATTTCCTGTGGTTAACTAAATTGAGTGCTAGACTTCAGAGTTCTTAAAGCTTTACCATACAGAGTACTTATTGTAGTGAGAATAATGCCATTATTAGTCATAATTGCTGCTTTACAGTAGTAATGCATTTGAGCAAATAGAACTCAAGTATTAGAAAATTGGTCTTGCCCTGCAAGTTAAAAGCATATTTTATCCACAAGTCACAGCATAAAACATAGTCTCTTAGAAAGATAATTCTAGGGCACAAATAATAATTTAGTTACAATGAAGATCTTGCAAAATTGGAATGAGTTGTTAATCAATAATCTACCGGAGAGTATGAGTTGGAAGAGCAAAGAGAATCAATGGGGTGACAGAGCATCATTTTATGCAGGGCTTTTAAACAATATCAATCGAAAAGAGTGGTTGTTTTATGTGCTTGAATTGTTCAAAAGTTGGGGGTTCAAAAAGTTTACATTATAATCAACTCCCCAGAATACAACAAACTAAGAAGTTGGTGTCATTTTTGGGGACTTGGCAATTTTTACAATACTGCACACTTCGGATGTTTGCTTTGTTGTCAGAATTGTGTTTTGCTCCATCCCTAAGGATGCAAAGTCTGTGGAAGGGCTGTTGCTATAACAACATGGATTTACAAATGAGATTCCTTTATTTTGAAGTAAATCTATAGATAAATAATTTTGCTTTCCCTTACTTGTGGCAAGATACTGCAGTGCCCATGACTGGTCAAGAGAGTCTGGCTACCATTCTCAGTTTCCTCTACATTGGAAAGTGTATTATTTTCCAATATTAATATACCTAGAAATCAGCCTCTCTTCATTGAGCACACTGTGCTGCATAAGAAAACTAGTATTTCTAGTGTCTACTCTCTGCTAGGCACTGTTCATAACACTTAAAACTTTTTGATAAATTTCTAAAAAAATTGTATAAATAAAATAATTTTAATCCTTTGTAATAAAAGAGAACCATCGCTTAAGAGAGGTTGTGACTCAGTGAAAGAATATAGCTAATCTATAATAGTGAATCCAAGCCGGGTGTTCAGCCTCAATGGCCATCATCAGATGTTGACACAAGAGAACGCTCAGTGCCAACAATAGAATATCACAAGTGGCTCCACACAATAGTTTAGTTGTTGAGGTCTCAGGCTCTGGAGACATTCTAATTATAGTTCATGTGACCTTTCAGAAATTCCACATCTCTGCACTGCCATCTCCCAGAGGTCACAGCAGGACACATGCCACAGAATTGTTGTGACTATTTGAGGAGATGGTGGAGGAGATGTTTAGGATATAGCCTGATAGAGATGTGCTTTATATGTATGTTTGATTTCTGTAAGCTCCATTTATATTGCCACTATTACCATTGGCAAATAGAATCTAAGTTATAACCTGTAACTAATCCATGTTAGACTGTCTTAGATTTTTTTTTCCAAGTTGGCACAAGCTGGGTCATGTGGGAAGAAAGAACTTCAGTTGTGAAAATGTCTCTACTGAATTGGCCATAGGCAAGCCTGTAGGGGAAGTTTCTTGATTCTTGACTGATATGGGAGATCCAGTCCACTATGGATAGTGGGTGGTCCTGGTTTGTATAATAAAGCAGGGTGAACGAGCTACTAAGAGAAAATCCAGTTAAGCAGTGTTCCTCTGTGGCCATTTAATGAGTTCCTGCCATGACTTTTACCACTGATGGACTGTGAGGTGAAGGTGTAAGTTAAAACAAAACAAAACAGATAAAACCACAAACAGCAACACTGTTGCCTTTCCACAGTTGCTTTTGATAATGGTATTTATCATAGCAACAGACAGTAAAGTAGAGCACAGACTATTATAAACTTGAGAGAGAGAGAGAGAGAGAGAGAGAGAGAGAGAGAGAGAGAGAGAGAGAGAGAGAGAGAGAGAGAGAGAGAGAGAGAGAGAGAGGGAATTTCAATAATGGATTGAGATGGCACACTGGTGATTTGAACTCAAACTAATTGTCTGCAGATCCTGGTCTGTTATGGGTTTGAGGAGCAGTGCATAAAGCCCCAGCCTGAATGTCAGGGATTGATGACTGCTTAGAAGGTGATATGATCTTTCTTTTCAGAACTCAGAGTGGAGCTAAGTGGTTTCACCCCTGTTTCTTCCAAGGTAGATATCTGCTTGGACTTTTCAGTTGTGTGTTTTGTTCGTTGCCTTGGTGTGTGAAGTGTCACTCTATAGAAGACTCTTGCTTCAGCCAACAAATTTTACAAGCCAATTCCTAAGATGATAGCCTTGAAGACCTTCCAAATAGTACAGTATTGATCATCTATTCTACACTGACACTGAGCACAGTGCTTATTAAGTAGCATAAATTAAAAGGTGTAGAAGTCATTGATAAACAGCATGATCTCCTGGCCCAGCAGATGTAAAGCTAGATGAAAAGGAGATCATGGGAGTTTCTTGGTCAGACACCCTCAGATGGTACAATCAAGATGAGTCATAAAGCCTTCTAACCTGACTCCAGCCTTTCATTTGCTCTGGGAACTTCTCTGGCACAAAGATTTTATTCCATTCACCTTTAAGCCTCATCCCAGTGGCTTATATAGAGCCAGCTTTCAGGGTATGTTCAGTAATTATAAATTTCCCTCTTGTCCATACACAGGAAGTGCACCAAAGCTAAATACTTGGTCATGTGATATGATTTTAGTATGACTCCCTTGAGTGTCTCTTCATTGATCATAAATACAAAGTGAGAATCATAGATTTTGATGATCATGTAATACATGGATATCTACTTAATAAAATACTAAGAGGCAGGCACCTATATTATCCATGTATAATAGATGAAAATGTGGAGTCTTGAAGTATAGTCACTAGGCCAAGGTCACACAGTCTGGTGAATGAGGAAGCTAGGATGGGCTTGCAGAGAGTCTGGCTCAGAGGACAGTCTGAATCAGCACACAATGCTGACTGTTTTCCAAGGGCTATTTTTCATGAAGACAAATTGAATTTGTTCAGTGTGATGTCTCAAACATGATTTATTTACCCTAAAGTAAGATCAAGATCCACTGAGGGTCAGAGGGAGGCATTCTAATACTTGTAAATTTGATCCATTGTAAAAGAGGGAGCACTAGGAAGAATGGCCAGTGTCTTCCATAACGCAGGCCAGCGACACTTGATCTGTTTCAGGAAGACTCACAGAACTGTCACCTAGTCAAACTAACTTAAGTAGAGGAGAATGAGGATACATTCAGCAAGGAGGAGAGGGGAATCTATCTCCTGGGGTTGCAGGATCCCAGTAAGAAGGTGGGCAAGACTCTGTCAGTGGGTCCTTGGCTTTTTCAGATAAGACACTTGTCACTTTTCTGAGCTAAAGCCATCAGAATTTCCTTGGGGACTAATGAAAGGCATGATTTCCCCCACTTTTCTTATGCTACTGGTGAGTTCTGTGTCTGCCCACATTTTCTGTATGATTGTGACTTCAGTTTGTATCTACTTTGAAATACCTGTATGAGAAGCTATCCCCCTTCAGTCTTCATGTCTTCCTACCAAAGCCACTCATATATGCCTACATATATATTTGTGTGTGTGTGTGGTGCGTGTGTGTGTGTGTTTGTGTGTGTGTGTGCGTGCATGTGTGTATATGTGCATGTGTGTATATGTGCATGTGTGTGTGTGTGTGTGTGTGTGTGTGTGTGTGTGTGTGTGTGTGTTTGTGTGTGTGTATACAGTATTCAGGTAAGCCCTACATGTCCAAATGAGTTTGGCTTGCATGCTCATAGAAGCAATCTTGTGCCTTACCTGCTGTGACATGGAAAGCCAAAGTCCTCTACTTATAGAGACCTAAGCAGCAGGGTGTAGACATCCTTGCCCTTATCAATCTCATATATGAAAATCTTATCTACACTTGCTCTTCTGTCCATAGGTGGGGTGTGTGCGTGTGTGCAATGCCAAGTTCTTTTTTTTCTCATCCTTTCTCTGAAGTCTTCCCAGCTTGAGCTTCTACTCTCTCATATCTGTTTGGCTGGCTGCACATGGTGTTGGACAGCAGAGGACCTAACCCTGCCTGTATTTATTTTCCTGTTTTTCCTATTATGAGGTGAGCTCAGAAGGCAGTCACTTGCCTTCCTTCATCCTTGACCAATAGCTCTGAGCACACATATTGCTTAGCACATACAAGACAGAGTATGCTCACAGGAAAAAAATGAATGGAGCAACATTATGATTAGACAGTGACTTTAAATTGAAATGTATAAAGATGGGTTAATAGAGCTTTATATGGCTCTTAAAATGAAGTATTGGTTGATTTATTGAGGTAGACAGATCATAAGTGAAATGAGTGCTTGGATTTGATTATGAGGAGGTATTTTTAACGTAGGTACTCCCTCCACTATATCAACTACCTGCTACATTTTAATTATGCAAGGAAAGCAACAATGGAGTGTGGAATATATTTAAAGTGGGAGGCTGCATCCTAGCAAATGGACAGATTTGCTAAGCAAATAGGAGAAAAGTGATGTTTTAGAGTTCACTTAACGTTGGTTATGTATTGAGTGTGTGAATAGCATCCACCTGAGTGTGTGTTCTAGCATCACTTGGGGAAATGGTAAGTCTTCCCAGGTTGAGGGCATCATCCACTCATCTCTGGTTCCTCCACACTTTGCTCCCCTTTTACTTTTTATTTCAAACACATTTATCTGAAAAAATTACCAAAATTATTAACATTTCAAGCAACATGGAAATTTGGATGCAGAAGAGCAAAACCAAACAGACTCATCCTACTAAATTCCCCATCAGGTGTACAGTATGACTCACTAATGTTACCTTGGATGTGAATGTCATTGAAACATTTTACAAGAATGTAGAAAGTGCCTACATTAAAAATATGTCTGCATAGTAGGTTCTGCACCTTGACTGGACAGCAGGGTGGAGCTGGGTCTGGAGGTATGGGTGCCAAGGAGCCGGCCTTGAGAACATGAGAGCAGGAGAGCTGTCCCTGACTCCTGTTATTGGCTGCACTTAGTGGTCTAGTTGGAGCAGTGCTGGAGAGGTCACTCAATATCGGTCTAAACTATTTTTTGAGACAGTTTCTCCTGCTGAACTTATACCTTACCAATTCAGCTAGACTAGTGGGCCAGTGAGCCCCACTGCTAAAATTACATGTGTGTGTTGCCACAGCTCAAATTTGCACACGAATCCTAGACTTTCAGGTGCCTGTACTTGTACTTCAGCCATCTCCCCAGTACCCTAACATGGTCTTATACTTTAATAGTTAGCTCATAATTTACTAATGAAGAAAAATAGGAAAATAAATACAGCAGGGTGTAGGTCTTCTGTTGTCTGACACCAGGTGCAGCCAGCCAAGGAGATAAGGGAGAGTGGAGGGTTCAAGCTGAGATGACTTCAGAGAAAATAACATAATTATAATACCTCCCTAAATGGCATCTATTTTTAATCATTTAACATCCCCTCCCAGCCCTTGCCCTCTCACCTTCCATTCCACCCCCATCCACTTCTCTTCAGAAAAGGGGAGGCTTCCTGTGGTGGATATCAATCAGCCTTGGCATATCAAGTTGCAGTAAGACTAGGCACATTTCTTATTGAAGCTAAAAGAGGCAGCCTAGTAGGGCTAAAAGGTCTCAAGGGCAGGCAACAGAGTCCAGGACAGCTCTTGCTCCTGCTGTTAGGAGTCTACATGAAGGTCAAGCTGCACAACCATTACATACGTGCAGTTGGCCTAGGTCAGTCCATGCAGGTTCTCTGGTTGGCGGTTCAGTCTCGGTGAACCCCTCTGGGCCCAAGCTATTTGATTCTATAGGTTTTCTTGTGGTGTCCTGGACCCCTCCAGCTCCTATAATCCTTCTTCCCCTTCTTCTGTAGGATTCCTCAAGCTCCATATAATTTTTAGTTGTGAGTTTCTGCATCTGTTTTCATCAGTTGCTGGGTAAACTGTCTAGGCTTTTGTCCGTAAGTATAGCAGAATATCATTAACAGTGTCAGAGGCAAGCTCCCTGTCATGACAGGGGTCTCAAGCTGGATGACATATATTTTAAAGAATCATGAGAGAAGATTCAGTTAAATCTAGAAGGCATTTAGACAGCTTCTAGTGTGGAGAGTCAAAGGGTTGGGGAGCCCGTTCCAGTGGAAGACATCCAGAATGAACGAGTTAAAAGGGACTGTGTAGTCTCAGACAGGAAGTCCAAGTGTGGGGAGCTGAAGCAGGGTAGGTAGAAAGCCAGAGGCTAGTCAACATTGTAAGTCAAACAGAGTGCAAATTACACACGTGAAGTCAAGCTAAGAGTCTCCAGTTCCAATGATGAACAATATTCTTCAACTTTATCCCATTTTGGAGATATTGCTTAATGCTGTTTGACACTTCCGAGTTGCCACTGATGGCAAACTGGATTTTTTTTTGTTGTCCAAGAGTTAAGGAAAATAATTTTTGAAAATCCTCCTGGAAACATTTCCTCCCTTCTGCCTCACACATAGAATTTTAAGTTCTTACTGGGTCCATTATGTGAACTCCAAGTAACCCCAAACAGAAGTTTGGGCCCTATCTGAGGAATCTATCTCTCTAAGAGATGAGAGAAGTTGCAGATATCAAGGGCATATTATAATAGAGAGCATAAGGGCTTTCTACACTGGAGTGTCTGTGCTAAGGAACCCAAATGTTTGTTTGTTTTAAAAAAACATTTATTTATTTATGTATTTAATGTATATGAGTGCTCTATCTACATGTACACCAGAATGCTAGAAGAGGGCATCAGATCTCATTATAGATAGCTGTGAGTCACCATGTGGTTCCTGGGAAATGAACTCAGGACCTCTAGAAGAGCAGCTAGTGTTCTTAACTGCTGAGCAGTCTCAAGCCCTGAACTCAAACGTTATATATAACATTAGAAGTTAATTCTCTCAATCATGGCAGATATTCAAAAGGTACATGTAGCTTGTAGGTGCCTTATTAGGAAACATATCACCCCAGAAAGTCCTTCATTTTAGAACTGCTCTATACTACCCTACATCTGAGTTTGGTCTTTGACTATGTGCTGAGACCTATGACTAAAGATTTTTGCCTTTTTTTCTCTGTGTTCTGCCTGGTTTCTGGGACCTGGAGTTATAGGAAAAGAAAGAAACCAAAACAAGTTAATGGAAAGAGGAAAAAGAAAGCTTATTATAATTTGGTTGTGGGAGGACCAGAAATGACATGATGATTGTAACAAAAGTAGGCCACATCTTTGCCTTCATCCATCCTTGGTCTCTTCTCTTCATTTCTGTACTCCAAACTGAGGGCATCCTGAGATTGTGTTTACTTTTCTTACCCATGAGAGCTGGCTAGACCTTTAGAGGGTGAAGAGCTATATTGCAAAGGGAGAGTCGGGGCTATATCTAGGTTTTATTCTGCTATTCTCTACAATCTGCAGTTTGGGCCACATAACATCTAAGCTCCTCCAAGAGCCCATAGTTTCTATTTTTTTTAACTATAGTTTCTCTATATTCCTTGACCCAGAATAGGAGAGATACATGCATTTTTATTTTCTTTGGAAGTGTGTGTGTGTGTGTGTGTGTGTGTGTGTGTGTGTG
>JADRCD010204649.1:40000-57303 GCA_019843815.1 Montemys delectorum | reverse complement strand
TTTTTTTTTTTTTTAATGTATTTGGTTTTTTATGTGTATTAATGTTTTTTCCTTAATGTATATATGTGCACCATGTGCATGCCTGGTGTCCACAGAGACCAAAAGAGAGCATCAGGCTCCAGAAACTGGAGTTACAGAAGTTTATGAGCTACCATGAGGATGCTGGAAATCAAACCTGGGTCCTCTGAAAAGCAAAACACAAACTCATCTCTTCAGGCCTAGATACCTAGTTCTTAAGAATGAACATTTAACTAAAATCATTTCAAATCAAATTTGTACCATATCTTAGAGTGAATGTTTTAGACACAGGATCTGCATGCTGCCTGGCTGCCATAAAGGGTGTCTTGGTTTGGGTGGTTTTTTCTATTTTTAGTTTTCCATGGTTTGTGCAACCTTTAATCATGCAGGTCTCACTGGTACTTAATAGGTTGGTCTTTACTTTCTGAAAAGATCTTTTATAATTATCTTCAAAGAATAATGCCTAGTGTTTATTTTTGGAGAATTATAGTTTGGGCAGGCCTGAAGCTTTACTATAACCATTGAGCAATCTCCACTCAGAAAGTTCATAATCTATCTTTAAGGTTTTTATATTATCCTTCCCTAGAAGGTGAGCCCAATACTTATGAGACTGAAGGGAAATTCCCTGAATACCCAAGCACTAAATTGTCACATCCAGGGAAACAAATCATGAAATAACTGATATCATGTGCTTTTAAAAATATCTCAAAAACTTGAAATGAGCAATGGTGATATCTCCAGAAGTTCTTTTATTATATAGGACTGTTTCAGCTATCCTGCATTTTGGTTGTTTGGTTATTTGGTTGATATTTTTGTTTGTTTTTCCACATGAAGTTGAGAAATGCCTTTTCCAGAATTCTCTGAAGAATTGAGTTGGAATTTTGATGGAAAATGTGCTGAATCTGTAGATTGCTTTTGATAAGATGGCCATTTTCACTATGTTAATCCTATGGATGCATGAGCATGGGAGATCTTCTCTTTTCATCTTCTCATATGTTCCTCAATTTCTTTCTTCAGAGACTTGGAGTTCTTGTCAAACAGGTCTTTCACTATTGACATAGAAACAGACAGGTTGATCAACAGAACAGAATCTAATATCTAGAAAAAAAAAGCCATATAACTTTGGTTATTTGATTTTTGACGAAGCAGCCAAAACCATATAGTAGAAAAAAGAAAGCATCTTCAGAAAAATGGTGCTGGTCTAACCATATACAAATAGATCCATATCTATCACCTAGCACAAACCTCAAGTCCAAGTGGATCAAAGACCTCAACATAAGGCTGGATACACTAAATCCAACAGAAGAGAAAGTAGGGAATTCCCTTGAACACATTGGCATAGGCCAACAGCTTCCTGAACAGACTACCAACAGCTTAAGCACTAAGATCAACAACTTATAAATGGGACCTCATGAAACTGAAAAGCTTTTGTAAGGCAAAGGACACCATTATTAGGAGAAAATGACAGCCTACAAAATGGGAAAAGGTCTCCACCAACCATACATCTGACATAAGACTAATATCTGAGATATATAAATAACATAAGAAATTAGACACCAACAAACCAAATAACCAAATTAAAAATGGGGTACAGAACATAACAGAGGAATCTCTAATGGCCTAGAGGCACTTAAAGAAATTTCAATACACTTAGTCATCAGGGAAATGCAAATCAAAACAATTCTGAGATTCCACTTTGTATCTGTCAGAATGTTTAAGATCAAAAACTTAAGTGACAGCACATGCTGATAAGTTGTGGAGCAAGGGGAATATTCCTCCGGTGTTGATGGGAGTACAAACTTGTACAACTACACTTTGGAAATCAATTTGACGGTCTCTCAAAAAATTGAGAATAGACCTATCTCAAGACCCAGCTATGCCATTCTGGAGCATATACCCAAAAGATGTTCAACCACTCCACAAGGACACTTGCCCAACTATGTCCATAGCAGCTTTATTTGCAACAGTCAGAAACTGGAAACAACCTAGATGCCTGTCAACCAAAGAACAGATAAAGAAAACAGAGTGGAATACTACTCAGCTATTAAAAACAAAGACACCATGAAACTGCAGGCTAACAAGGAACTACAAAATGTCATTCTGAGTGAGATAACTCAGACCCAGAAAGACAGGTATGATATGGACTCATTTTTAAGTAGATATTTGCCATAAAGTACAAGATAACCATGCTATAATCAACAGACCCAAAGAAGTTAAGCAACACAGAGGACCCAAGGGAGGATGCCTGAATTTAATTTAGAAGGGGATACAAATTAGACATCAGAGGTATGCAGAGGGAGAGAACTAGGTGCAAAAGGGTGTGGGGAGAGGAACAAGGATGCAGATCAGATGTGGGGAAAGCAGGGATGGTGGTGTGGGAAAGGACTGGGATACAGAATGGAAACTGATGGGGCAGAGCATCTCTGGTATGAGTTTGAGACCTGGGGCAGAGAAGGATCCCAGGAGTCTATGTGGGTGACCCTAGCTCAGACTCATAGCAGCTGGCAATATGGAGACTGAAGTGTTCACTTTCTATAAGCAGGAGGAACTTCTAGTGGAGAAAGTGAGGAATATCAACATACCCATAAAACTGTTAACCCAAAATTTGTCCTACCTACAATATATACAAGGATAAAGATAGAGCAGAGATTGAGGGAATGCCCACTGTATGACTGGTCCAACTTGAGACCTACCCCATTGGAGAGAGCCAACTCCTGACACCATTAATGAATGATACTCTGCTATACTTGCAAACAGGAGCCTAGAATAATTGTCTCCTGAGAGGTTTCATCTATCAGCTGATGAAAACAGATGAAGGGACTTACAGCCAAACGTTAGGCAGAGCTCAGGGGAATCTTGTACAAGAGTGGAGGGAAGGATTGATGGAGCCAGAGGTCAAGGGCACTACTAGAAGACCTACAGAGTCAACAAAACTGGGTCCATGGGGTCTCACAGACATTGATCCACAAACCAAAGAGCATGAGTGGGCTGGACCTATGTCCCCTACGCATTTGTAGCAGTTGGGCAGCTTGGTCTTCATGTGGGTCCAATAAAAATTGGAGAGAAGACTGTTTCAACTCTGTTGTCAGCTTGTGAATCCCTTTGTCCTAGGTGGGCTTCCTTATCTGGTCTCAGTTGAAGAACATGTGCTTAGTCCTACTGTTGCTTGATGTGCCAGGACAGGCTGGGACCCCATGGAAAGCTTCTCATTCTCTGATGAAATCCGAAGTGGGTAATGGGGGGAGGAATATGGGAGTGTAGGACTCACAGGGGAGAAGGGAGATGGTTGTGATTGGGATGTATAGTGAATTAATAATAATAACTGCAAATAATAGTAGTAATAATAGTAATAATAACAACAGCAATAGAATGGAATTGGGAACTTTGCTCTCAGTGATCTAAAACAGTGTAGAGGTCCCCTCTTTCTTTATACCTGGGCTCTCTGGGGTTGTGTGAAAAGAAAAGTTAAAAATAAAATTCAAAATAAAGTCTCTTGTCACTGTAAAAAAAAACATCTCAAAGACAACTGTAAGGGGCATTATATGTACATATTGACATTCACTCCAGAAAGCAATAATAGGCAGCACGAGTCATTTTACTTAGTAGCTGATCCTATTTTTAAGAGTAGTCTATATTTGATGCTGTCTCACCACATACCCTTGAACAGAGACTGCACTCACAGAGTCCTCTAATACATGCCACCGAATTGGACACTTCACATGGCATAGGTGAGGTATTACTCTATTGACAGGAGCTATCATTCATCATTAGTATCTTATAATAATGATATTTCATGACACAATTTTCAATCTTACCATCTTCATGCAATTTTCTCAAATAATATGTGACATATATTTATAGTTAAAATAAAATCATTGGCCTGTTTTTCTGCCAAAAACTGATATGAAGATGTGTGTGCCATATGCCATTGGTGGCAATTACAAAACATATATATGCATATGTACATATATATATATATATACATATACACATATATACATGTATGCATGCATATGTATGTATATGTTTATGTGTATATACACATATATGTTGGCTTTGTGTATATTTATATTTATATTTATATTTATATTTGTGTATATTTATGTATATACACACATATATCCAGGTCTTAACTAAAATTTTATAAGTAACATGAAAATATGCATTTCTCAATAAAAAAATCATTCATTATACCAAGAAAAACAAATTTCTCAATCTAAATGAAATGATGCACTCAATACATTCCAACACAAAAAGATAGAAATGTTAAATTATCTGAAAAATAATTGCAAGTGAGCTATAGTTTTTAATATATTTCAAAAGGAAAAGACAATTATAGACACACAAAATTAACTTCAACAAAATTTAAAGTACTACAAAAGAAAATCAATTCACAGAGAAGAGCAAGTTGATAATTAACTTTTTAAAATTAAAACAACAACAATAAAAAGTTTAACAATACTTTTTTGAAAAATATATCTTTTAACTACCCAGGTAATGAAAGAATTAAGAGTTTTTTGATTATGCCTAGGGTCATTAAATCAATAACAATCCTGAGCACCGTGATCAAATGCTTTGCAATATACCTGTGAGCTCAGAAAATTTCTCTTTCATTGCAGATGTTTTTTCTCCATTGACAATAGGAATTTAGTACAAAGAAAATTGGTAAATCTCATTCAACTTCTATGTTTACAGTATATATATATATATATGTATATATATATATATATATAAATTTTATAGGGCAGATAGAATTGTGTTATGGTACTAATATATAATTGCATGTGTGCATGCAATTATATGCACTAATGTGCACATATATGTAACTTATGTCTACTAGGGTTGTGTGTGTATTCATCTAAAACGTATTTTGAAATATCCTACGCATTGCTTTGAGGAGACAAATAAAAGAGAATGGAGTGTTTATTCAAATAGGATTAATGTTTATTTTCCTATGTTTATTCAAGCAGAATAAATGTTTATTTAAGTAAAATAAACAATTTCAGATCTCAGGAAGCCTTAATGTTAATGGCCTGTTTAAATGAATAAGAACACTTTGGGGAAGAATTCCCATTCCCATTACATAAACATAACTCCACGCACATCTATAAATATGAAATGAAAAACATGAGTGTTGGTTGCTTCCTTTCTTTAATATCAATTAATATCGATCAATTTATAAAATTATTGAACAATTAAATTCAATAGTATAAAAAATTATATAGGTTTAATTCTGTGAGAGAATGCTATCCAATTATTAACAGTAATTCTCAACCTGTGGGCCGTATAGCACAAATCCAGCATATCAAATGTTTATATTGTGATTCATAACATTAATAAAATTTAAGTTATGAAGTAGCAACATGATAATTTTATGGTTAGAGTTACCACAGCATGAGGAACTGTATTAAAAGGTTACAGAATTAGAAACATTGAGAATTACTGAGTGATTAAATTAATATGAATTAAAAGAGAAAAATCTTAAATCCTTTGATTCAAAATTATTCTGCATAATTACTTTCTTTTTTACATTTATTCATTTATTCATTTAATTTACAATTTTACCTCCCAGTATTATCTCCCCTCTCCTCCCAGTAATCATGCATGTTCTCCCAATCCACCTTTCTCTCCTCTTTTAAGAAAGAGAAGCACCCCTTTGATTTTTACCCACCCACACAACCTCCTCTGCTCCCTCCACAACCAGTCCCTATTGGACTAGGCTTATCCTCTCCCTCTGATGCCAGCCAATCCAGGTCCATTTATGGGTGAGGGACTCACAGGCAGGCAGGCAACAGGCTCAGGGACAGCCTCCTCTCCAGTTGTTGTGGGACCTGGATCAAGACCAAGCTGCTCATTTGCTACAAGTGTGCTGTGAAGGGATGTCTAGGTCCAGCCCGTGCTTGTTTTTTGGTTGGTGATTCAGTCTCTGGGAGTCTCGAGGGTCTAGTTTAATTGACCCTGTTGGTCATCCTGTGGGATCCTTGTCCTCTTCGCGGCCCTGTACTGGCTAGTTTTTGTGTCAACTTGACACAAGCTGGAGTTATCACAGAGAAGGGAGCTTCAGTTGAGGAAGTGCCTCCATGAGAGCCAGCTGTGGGGCATTTAGGTCCCCTTGTGGGTGGTGCCATTCCTGGGCTGGAAGTCTTGGGTTCTATAAGAGAGCAGGCTGAGCAAGCCAGGAGAAGCAAGCCAGCAAGGAACATCTCTCCATGGCCTCTGCATCAGCTCCTGCTTCCTAACCTGCTTGAGTTCCAGTCCTGACTTCCTCTGGTGATCAACAGCAATATGGAAGTAAGCTGAATCAACCCTTTCCTCCCCAACTTGCTTCATGGTCATGATGTTTGTGCAGGAATAGAAATCCTGACTAAGACAGGGCCCTCAATCCTTCTTTCTCCCAACTCTTCTGTAATTCTTACCAGCTCTATCTAATTTTTGGATGTGAGTCAAAATCTCTTTCCACTGGCTGCTGGGTAGAGCCTTTCAGAGGACAAGTGTGCTATGCAAGTATAACAGAGTATCGTTAGTAGAGTCAGGAATTAGTTCTTTCCCATGTAATACTCACAATTTGGAGCAGTCATTGGTTGACCATTCCTCAGTTTCTGCTCTCTTTGTTCCTGTATATCTCGTAGGCAGGATAATTTGGGGTGGAACATTTTATGGGTGGGTTGTTGTCCTTATCTCTCCACTAGAAGTCCTGCCTGGCTATAGGAAGTGGCCTCTTTAGGATCCTTATCCCCCACTGCTAGGAGTCTCAGCTAGAGTTGCCCCCATGAACCCTCCGGGACCTCCCCCAATTCACAGCTTTCTCTTCTCTCTCCCTAGCTATCCCTACATACCTCCTCTCCCCTCCCATTCCATCTTTCACCCAGTTCTCTCCTTCCATCAGCCTCCAAAATCTGTTTTTTCCCTTTCTGAGAAAGATTCAAGAATCCTCCCTTGGGCCCTCCTTGTTATTTAGGTCTGTTGATTATAGTGTGGTTATTCTGTACTTTATGGCTAATGTCTACTTGTCAATGAGTAAATGCCACATGTGTTCTTTTGGTACTGAGTTACCTCACTCAGGATGATATTTTCTAGTTCCATCCATTTACCTACAACATTTATGATGTCCTTGCTTTTAATGGCTGTGTTTTAATGGCTGTGTAGTATTCCACTGTGTAAATGAACCACGTTATCTTTATCCATTCTTCATTTGAGGGATATCTAGGTTGTCCCCAGTTTCTGGCTATTATAAATAAAGCTGCTATGACAGTTGAGCAAGTGTCCTTCGGGACGGTGGAGCATCTTTTAGGCATGTGCCCCAGAGTGATATAGCTGGGCCTTGAGGTAGAACTATTCCAAATTTTCTGAGAAACCTCCAGGATAATATATCATATGTTAAAATCTGTGAGATGCACTAAAGTAGTTTTTGAGATCAATATTACAGTAGTCTCAAATAAAACTTAAAAAAACCCTAATATTTCATGAAATAAATTAGGAAAATAACAAGAGAAAATCAATCACATGATGTACTAGTGACTTTTTGCCAACTTGTATAAACCAAGGCCCACCTGAGAAGAGGGTATATCAAGTGAAAAATTGCCCCCCATCAGATTGGTCTATGACATGTCTGGTGGCTTTTTCTTGAATCCTAATTTACATAGAAGGTCTTAGCCCACTGTGAGCAGTGCCATCACTAGTGAGACAAACCGGGGTTGTATAATAATGGTAGCTAGGCAACCCAGGGGAATCAAGGCAATAAGGAGTCTCTCCATGGTCTCTGCTTCATTTCTTGCCTCCAGGTTCCTGACTAGAGTACTGTCCAGACTTCCCTTGATAATGGACTGTAACCTACAAGTTTAAATAAACTCCTTCCTTTCCCATTTGCATTTAGTAATGGTGTTTATCACAGCAATAGCAAGCAAACCAGAACATGTAAAAAGGAAAAGGAAAAAAGAGAAGGAAAAGAAATGAAATGAAAAGTAGTTATTTAGAAAACATTAAAATTGTCTCAAAATTTTCATGGTTATACTAAATGCTAAGTCTGAAACTATGAATCATGAGATCATGTTTAAGCACTTGTAAGATAATTGTATAATTAAGTAAAACACTTCATCAATGAACTTCTAAAACAGAAGCAACATGTTATGTAAAGAAATAAAACTAGGAGAAAAAACCCAGGTGTGAATAGTAAAATCAGACTGTAATAAGAAAGCATACTGTCTTTTGTCAGTGAATTGAAAATCTTATGAGATTTGAGAAAGAACTCAGAGGCAAAGCCCACATTTCTTATTATTCTGTTCATGGAAAATAGTTAAATTACAGAAAAATGTTAAAATTTATCAGATAAGAAATATCTGTTCCAATACCATGCAGTTTTTATCACTATTGCTCTGTAGTACAGCTTGAGGTCAGGGATAGTGATTCCCCCAGAAGTTTTGTTGAGAATCATTTTGGCTATCCTGGTTTTGTTTGTTAGTTTGTTTTTTGTTTTGTTTTGTTTTCCATATAAAATTGAGAATTGCTCTTTACATATCTGTGAAGAATTGTGTTGGGATTTTAATGAGTATTGCATTGAATCTGTAGATTGTTTTTGGTAAGATCACCATTTTCATTATGTTAATCCTACTGATCTATGAACATGGGAGATCTTTCAATCTTCTGAGGTCTTCTTCAGTGACTTAAAGTTCTCGTCATGCAGATCTTTCATTTAATTGGTTAGAGTTACACAAAGATATTTTATATTGTTTGTGGCTATTGTGAAGGCTGTTGTTTCCCTAATTTCTTTCTTAGCCATTTATCATTTGTATAAAGGAAGGCGACTGATTTGTTTGTGTTAACTTTATTTTTTTAATGTTACAATTCCATTTTATTATTCAAAGGAAGGCAGACAATAGGCAGTGGAAACTCATGCTTTTCTACTGTATGGTAAACTAGGCTATTAAAGCAGTGAGTGTAGAGTTTACAAGGAAGTCCAGGCTGAAGTCTGGGGACTGTAAGAGCTTACTCTGTTACTAAAAGAAGAGATCAGAGTATTTGGCCTCTCAAGTACAAAGGGCTGTTGGGTAGAAAGATGAATAGAATAAGACTATAATGCTGCATGTATATCCAACAGAAGTACAGCCTGCCAGTGTGGTCTTCCCTCTGGTCCTCTCTCTCCATTTTTTCTTTCTTTCTTTTTCTTTCTGTGTATATATATATTATTCTTTATTTATATTTCCTTTATTTACATTTTAAATGCTATCCCCTTTCCCAGTTTCCCTCCCTCCCTGAAACACCCTATCACATCCTCCCTCCCCCTGCTTCTATGAGGGTGTTCCTCCATCCACCCACTCTCACCTCCTTGCCCTCGATTCCCCTACACTGGGGCATCTATTGAGCCTTCATAGGACCAAAAACATCTCTTTCCATTGGTGCATGACAAGGCCATCCTCTGCTACATACGTAGAGGGAGCCATATGTACTCCTTTGTTCAGGGCTTAGTCCCTGGGAGTTCTGGGGGCTCTGGTTGGTTGATATTGTTGTTCTTCCTCTGGGGTTGCAAACCCCTTCAACTCCTTCAGTCCCTTCTTTAACTCCTCTATTAGGGATCCCACAGAATTTTGGGAGTTGTTTATGTATACTACCATGTCATCCACAAATAGTCATACCTTGACTTCTTTCCTTCCAATTTTTATTCCCTTGATCTCCTTTTGTTGTTTAATTGCTCTAGCTAGAACTTCAAGTATTATATTGAATAAATACAAAGAGAGTGGGCAGCCTTTTTTGTCTGTGATTTTAGTAGAACTTCTTCAAGTCTCTTTCCACTTAATTTGGCACACACAGATCAATCAATGGAATAGAATTAAAGACCCAGAAATAAAACCATAACCTATGGACACTTGATCTTTGACAAAAAAGCCAAAACCATACAGTGGAAAAATGAAAGTCTCTTCAACAAATGGTGCTGGTCTAACTGGTGGTCTTTAGGTAGAAGAATGCAAATTGGTCCATATTTATCACCTTACACAAAGCTCAAGTACAAGTGGATCAAGGACCTCAGCATAAAACCAAATATACTGAATCTAACAGAAGAGAAAGTGAGAAATAGCCTTGAACACATTGGGACAGGGGAAAATTTCCTGAACCAAACACCAATGCCTCAGGGTCTAAGATCAACAATTGACAAATGAGACCTCATGAAACTGAAAAGCTTCTGTAAGGCAAAGGACACTGTCAATAGGACAAAATTGTAACGTACAGATTGGGAAAAGATCTTCACTAACCTTACATCCAATAGAGGGGTAATATCCAAAATGTACAAAGAGCTCAAGAAGCTAACCTCCAAGAAGACCAAATTACCCAATTAAAAGTGGGGTACAGAGCTAAACAGCAGCAGAAGAATCCTAAATGCCTGAGAAGTACTTAATTTTTCAACATCCTTAGTCATCAGGGAAATCTAAATCAAAATGACCCTGAGATTCCAACTTATGCTGGTCAGAATAGCTAAGATCAAAAACTCAGGTGATAGCACATGTGGAGAAAGGGGAACACTCCTCCATTGCTGGTGGGATGGCAAACTGGTACAACTGCTCTGAAAACCAAGTTGGCAGTTCCTCAGAAAATTTGAAATAATTCTACTTGAAGACCCAGCTATACTGCTCCTGGGCATATACCCAAAAGATGCTCTACCATACCACAAGGACACATACTCCACAATGTTCATAGTAGCTTTATTTTTAATTCCAGAAGCTTGAAGCCACCGAGATATTCCTCAACTGAATAATGGATACAGAAAATGTAGTTCATTTACACAATGGAATACTATTCAGCTATTAAAAGAAGGACATCATGAATTTTGCAGGCAAATGGATGGAAGTAGAAAATATCCTCAAAGATGTAACACAGACTCAAAAGGATATACATGGTATGTACTCACTAGTAAGTGGATATTACCCAAAAAGTACAGAATACCCACGATACAACCCATAAACCATAAGAAGTTTAACAGGAAGGAAGGAAGGGCCAAGTGAAGATGCTTCAATCCCACTTACAATGGGGAACAAAATAATCAAAGGGTGCAGAGGGAGGGAAGGAACTGCATGGAAGAGGGGAGGAGGGAAGGAGTATGGAGGAGGCAGGAGAGAAGCCCAGAAGGCCAAGAGAATGAATGGAAATAAGCAACTTCCAGGTCGGGTGGTGGTTGGAGGAAACCTCTAGAAAGTCTCAGAGACCTGGGATGTGAGAGGCTCCTAGATTCAATGGGATTACCTTACACAAAACGTTCAGCAGTGGGGAGATGGAACCTGAAGAGACCACTTCCTGGATACAGACATGGCCCCTGGTAGAATGATAGGGACACCAAACCACTTTCAAAATGTTTGACCTAGAATTGTTTCTACCTAAAAGAAATGCAGGGACAAAAATAGAGCAGAGAGTAAAGGAATTGCTGTCCATCGATCGGCCCAATTTATGTTCTATCCCATGAACAGGCACCAAACACTGACACTATTACTAATGCTATGTTGTGTTTACAGACAGGAGCCTAGTGTGACTCTCCACTGTGGTGCTCTACCAGCAGCTGATGGAGAGAGATCCAGATACTTATAGCCCACCACTGGATTTAGGTCAAGGACCCCCTATGGTAGAGTTAGGGGAAGAATTGAAAGAGCTAAAGGGGATGACAATCCCATAGGAAGACCAACAGCCAACTAACCTGAATCCCTGGGAGTTTCCAGAGACTAAGCCACCAATCGAAGAGCATACATCCATTAGTCCATGGTACCAAGCATGTATGTAGGAGATCTCTGCCGTTCTCTGGCTTCAGTGGGAGAAGTCAGACAAGGGAGCCCTCAGTCCAGAAACATGCTCTTAGTGGTAAAGGGGAAGGGATGTGAGGTGAAGAACTCTGGGAGGGGGAAGTGGAAGGGAGCACATTTGGAATGTAAGTAAAATAATTAACTAATAAATAAATGGGAAATTATAATAAAAAATTAAAAGAAAAAAGTACATCTGGTGATGGGAAAGAAAACTGACTCCAAAAAGACACAAGAATCTACCTGGTGTGAAAGAAATATTCTACAAATCAAGAATGATGAGGAACTGATCTCAATCGGAGGGGTAGTACTGGAGGGACTCTCTTTGGGAGAGTGGAGAACTGCACCAGCAGCCAGTACCACTGGTTTTGTAACAGAAATCTGATTGGCAAAAGCAGACTCCTGGCTAGAGGAAAGTGATCCAGATTTGTGTTCCACTCTGTTAGCTTTCCATGCTTTGGGCTTCAAGGGAGGTGGTGCAGGCTTAGGAACCAAGTTCTTACAGACACTTGGGACCATCGTTGACACTTTGTTCTCATTTGCATGGTGGGATCCTGAGGGGGTGAATGCAGCAGACGAGGCAGCAGCAGGATCCTCTTTGGAAATTTTTTTTGATGACTGGCATCTTTGCGGGTTGCTTGACACTAGGTGGATTTTCCCACACTCCAGGAGCGGGTCCCAATAGGTCTGCATGGCTGATTCTGTTTTCAGCTTCTGGATTCAAAGAAGGGAAGTCTTCCTCTTCGAATTGCAACTTCTCTACTTTATCCTCTTTTTTTCCTCCCTAATCTCAGTTGGTGTTGTTTGTTTGTTTGTTTGTTTTGTTTTTTGTTTTTTGTTTTTTTTTCCTTGAATTGCACAGTCTTTCAGGGAATGGAAGCAGCTATTCCAGCGTCGGTGGTTTCCTGTACTACCTCCACTACGTTGGCTCATACCATCATAACCTCGGGAAAAGCCATGCCAACCAGATAGATTACCTGTGGTTCCAGCATTTGCTCCTTTACAGACACCAGAGTCATCAGAATCATGGCAGAATAGGGAGGGTTGGTGCTAAGAATCTCCTGTAGTCTGTAGAAGTCCATCGTTAAAAAAGCCATCAGAGGAATTATGTAGACGACAGCTTATTCCAAATCTAACTTCTCCACAGGATAGGTACTCTCCGTGTTTGTCAAAGGCAGCTGTAGATGACTGTGGTGTTGAGAAATTTAGCCAAGCAGAAACAAAGTCATGCTGCCCCATTTAGGTCCAAATTGACCCGACGAACCACGGACGGGAAGAGTGAGCTCCTGAAGACTCTAAAAGATGAATGAAATGGAGGCTGATCAGAAAGTAGAGACTGACAAGCTGGAGGGGCTAAGATTGGAGGGCAGCCACACACCCGAACCAAAGGAAAGTGGAGAACAAGGTTGTCTTCAGAACGATCTTTCTCTACTCATGGTAGAGGAAGGGAGGTTCTGTCACACTCTCTGGAAGCAGAGCACAGGCTATTAAATGCAATGGGATGGCAGGAATATCCTGAGAATGATGAGAGTTGCCTTCCACTCACAGAGGATGAACTCAAGGAGTTCTACATGAGAACAGAGCAGCTACGAAGAAATGGGTTTGGAAAAAATGACTTCTTACAAAGCCGTAGTTCCAGCCTGTTGTCCCCGCGGTGAAGCACTTGTATTGCAGAGTGCTAAGACTCAGACACAGAAACAAGCAGCAACGAGACAAAGATGTAGAAATGTAAATGCTCACAGTCAACCAGTCCTGCTGAGCTCAGCCTTGTGTTCAGAGAATATAAAGTGTTCTTTTCCTTTTCTTATGTTGTTGAATACATCATGTACAAGGGAAATCATCATATCCCAAAGAGAGAGCAATTGTCTTGCTTAGCTTTTGTTGTTTTTCCCTGTTATCTGCTTAATAGGCATTTGTGTCGTGGCATTTTTTTCAAGCACACACACCGTACCTGTGGGGCTGTGCATAAGTGGGAGCTGTCAGGGCAAAGATGCAGGGAGGAGATGCTGCTCTGTTCATCAGCTTCTATTACCATCCCTTGGGCATTCACCCCTGTGCTCAAGCAATCATTGTCAATGACAAAGTGACTATTGAAGTTATAATTATATTAAATTAATGCTAATAATTTGTATATTTTATTTTATTTTTGACTACTGGGGTAACTTAGCCCTTAACCAAGCATATGTGGTTGTTTTTGGTTTTGTTTTGCTTTTTTTGGCGGGGATACAACTGTAAAATATTTGGATATAGGAAATGTTATTCTTTTTTTTAAGTTTTATTGCATTATAATGAGAAAAGTTATATGATTTCAATTTATCTGAATTTATTAACGTTTAAAAACATATTTTAAGTAAATAGAATTAAATCACATTCTTGTTTCCCTTTTGTACCCCTACTTCTCCCAGAGACCCCCTTCAATACCTACAGTATCTTTTTTGTCATATTCTTTAAAATCTATAAAATATTATAACAAGAAAAATGAGTATTATAAAAGTTGTTTAATATAAAACAACAATCAATTTAACAGTCTTATGTAGATGCTTGTCTACAAAAATACTGAAAATACATACATTTTTCTCAATATAAATTTTAAATAACTCCAAATGTGGAAATGTTATTCTTGCAGCCTTGATATTCAGGGAGGATTGTAAAATATGAATTTTTGTGAGATTTCAAAGATTAAGATTATTTTGATAACATTATTTACAGATTTAAAAGATGTGAGTACCACAAGTCTGTTGAGGGGAAAAATTACTGCATAAGATAACTAACATGGAATAAATATTTTGCATCAGTTAAAAAAAAAAGAATGATGAGGAAGATAAAATTTGTAGTTTTTGATTCTGTAATTTTACTGAATTGTTTGAATTATTCATTTAAATTTTGGTTCATAAACTGTATCTCAATAGAGTGTTGAAATTTTTAAAAAATTCAAGGAAATTATTATCCTAAGGTAAATAATTATTAAGGAGAAAAATAAACCTTTCTCACAAACTAGTTCATTACAAAGCCTGGGAGAAAACAGACCTGCAGGATTTTATAGGTGTGATACATTAAAAATTCCAGAAAGTAATGTATGCAAAGAATGACTCTTGCAGTCATTTCAACAAAAAAGTAAAATTTTATGTATTTCAATATGTATGATAATATATTCCAATAGTAATCCAATAAACAATATTTTAAAAGTCATAACAATTATTATATTTGGCATAAAGTATAAAGTTATTAAGTTCATTATTCTGAATTGCATTCTGTGTTCATAAAATTATAATTAAATCATGTTTATCCCAGAACTATAAAGGATGATAAACTCATTTTGGCAACTTAATGACTATGTGATAAAAAACATATGATTTTCTTAATAGGTACTAAAAAGGCAGTAAATACAATGATGACCTCACATGAAAGTAGAACTCATAGAGCACGGCCAATAACTTGACAGCAGGTACACACACACACACACACACACACACACACATATATACATATAAAATGTTTACATATTTAATGTATATATTTGGTAAATCAAAAGGCCAATATATAATCTAACATTTTAAATCATTCACTTCTCATTGTTATCTAGTAATACATATTTATTCATTCATATTGCATGTTTATATACATTAAATTCACTAAGCAAAAGTTTTCCCTGTAGCCATAACTAGTTATTCATTTAGTTTTATAATTACTGAATATGTTTATGTAATATATTAAAGGGGGAATGCTACCATTCATCATTTCTTTGCATCAATTAGGCTCAGCATAATATAAGCAAGAGCTTCAGGACATTATAGCTGGCATTCCTGTATAGTGAGTAATTATGAGTTTTACCTTCTCCTTCTTAGCATAGACCTTTTATATTTAAAAACTAACATTTACTGGAAATTTTCCAATATTGCTCTACTAGCCATCTCTGAATATAGAAACATCTTAATGGAAAAAAATGTCTCATTTCCAATGAACATGGATTTTTTAAAAACATGGTTTTTTCCATTAAATTTTCATAGATGTATTTTACATCTTCTATGCACCCTTTTCATTACATACAGAACAACTTTTTTTTTCCCAACAGCAGTCCTTTCTTTTCTTTCTGTTCTGAACCAACTGGATCTCATTAATGTTTCCTATCATGTGTGCTTAGATATGGAGCCACCCACTGGAGTGTGAACAAGCAATCTATTACACCCACAAAGAAACATTGCTTCCTCTGCTCGAGCATCCATCAACTGTCAACACACTCTCAGGTCAAGGTGGGGCTTTGCCCCCATCCTCTATCTTCTGCATTGGAATTGGAATTGGCTTGTTCTTATTCAGGTCTTATGCTGATAAACACAAATGCTAGGACATCCTGTATGCAATGGCTGTGGCTTGTTCAGAAGGAAGCATTCCTCTGCCTTCTTCCTGTTTTCATGCTTTTAAATTCTGCCTGCTCTTCTTAAATATCCCCTGATGGGTAGAAGTGAATGCAGAGGACCTATCCAAAGCAGAGCACACACTGTACTGTACTCACTCTCAACCTTTCACCAGTTACAAATCTTCTCACCCACTGCCCACTGTGGGGGAGGGGAAGGAAGCTGCTCTCACAGAGGCAGATAGTCATAGTAAAAGTAATATATATATACATATATAATATATGTAATATGTACATATATATAATATATACATATACATCTATATAATATATGTATATATATATGCATGTGTACATGAATATTTAGAGGGCAGTTTGACAACATGATTTTTTTACTCAACAAGAGTACATTTCCTGCTAAAGCCCATGATGTCCTAAATCATGGACTTTTGACCAAGTTCACAGTACCAAATGTGAACTTTCCCCTATAGAGCAGGCCTCAGATCCAATCAGAAAGTTGATGGTTATCTCCATAACTAAGTCATGGCACTATTACACCAGTGGACTTATCTTGCCAGGCAGGTCAGAATTGTAGAAATGTCCACGACAGGGTAAATTCATTGCTGACTTTCTTTCCTAGCTGCTGGCATAATGCTCTCTGATACCCTGAAGGCTTGTCAGCAGGGAGAGAATTTTCTAATTTAGCCCAGGATGTATTTCTTTATGCCCTACAGCCAAAGTGTGTGTTGTCTTCACCAATGGGGTCTTAGCAACGAGTGGGCAAACAAGAGCAATGGCAGTTGCTTCTGCTGGTTTGGTTCTTGTTGGGAATTAGGTGACTGATAACTTGTGGCAATGTAACCTGTGCCTGGTTTGCTTATGGTACCTCATGTATTCTCACAGCAGTACTGTCCACCTATGTAGCAAACCTCTATCCAAATGTTTCAGGGTTGTTTTATTTTTATTTTATTTCTTTTTGTGTCTTTTCTTTCCTTAAGTATATTTTATTTCAATAGAATCATATCATTCCTTTCTTTTCCTCACTCTAGCCCCTGCCAGATACCTTTCCTCCAACCCCTGTCTCTCCAGTAAATTACTTCTTTTTCTTTCTTTCTTTTTTTTTTTTTTTTAAAAAATGGAACGCTTCACGAATTTGTGTG
>JADRCD010204649.1:0-37500 GCA_019843815.1 Montemys delectorum | reverse complement strand
ATACGTGTGTGTGTATGTGTATATGCATTGTGTGTATGCATATGTGTGCATGTATGTATGTATGTATGTATGTGTATTTATGCATCTGTATGTGCATGTTGGGGAAACAGAACAAAAATCGTCTGGGAACTAGCATGCCTACATCCTTCTGTTTCCAAGGGAAACAGAACATTAACTAGAGTGAGTGGAGTGACACCCAAGGGTCTAAACAATAAATCTCATACTTTCTCCCAAATTCTTCTAAGACCGATAAGTATTGCTCATTAAAGTTCAGAGTAAAAAAAGCAATTTTGAGTCATAACAACCAGAAAAGCCACAGATGTTGTTGGCTTTTTTTTTTTAAACAGGAAAGGCAAAGAAGACTCTTGAAATTTCTGATAACAGTTTGATTTCCTGATCCAACAGACTGTAATAATCACAGACAGCATCCGTTTCAAAGGGCTGGGTTCTCAGCTGCAGTGCTTTTCACAGTGGAGTAAGAAAGATGGCCTGTTTAACGACATCAGTAGAAATTGTTCACAGGTGAGACCTTCCTTAATCTCTTTATCACCTAGCCTCACACACTTCATTTCTATCAAACAATAAAGATGACATTTCATTGACTCAGAGGCACTCCTTCTACTGGCATTTTAATTTCTGGAAGCCAGACGGAGGCCTTTGTTCTTAAGCAGTGGGTCTCTGTCATGAATCTCAGTGGAATCATCATTAGGAGGACTATGAGTTACAAGAGGACTCGTGCTGCATTAGACTTTAGACAACTAAGAGCTACCCAAGATGAACTAGTACACTGACAAATACTCTCATTCCCTGTGATGTGGCCATGCTGTGAAGTGCTGCCAGATCTACTCAGACATATAAAGGGAAAAGTTGCTCATATAAGAGGATGCTCCCAATGATATCAAGATATCATGCTGTATAAAATAAGCAGGGATCCCCCCCCCCCAGAAAAGAGCAACAACAACAACAAAAATCCCAACCCAGATCTGATTATATTTACATAATATTCTGGAAACTGAAGAACTACAGAAACAGGGGTGATTTGTGTTGAAGATATAACTCAACAAAAACTTGGGTTAAGTCAGCTAACGAAGTTGTAGCCCCAGGCATTCTAATTCATTTGCAGAACTCTGGGAAATAAATACTTTAGCTCTTTCCCAGGTGAGGTTACAAACCACAACTTCATACAGTTAATTTTAGAAGCTTAACATGTCTTGCTTTTAGAATTGTGTATATTAGTAAACCTACCCTTAAGTATTGTTGATATAATATCACCTCTTAGTAAATCAAAGTGTAATGAAATTACCCTTACCAAAGTAATGCATTGAGTGATGTGTAATGCCTTTATCACCCAATGTATTCGTTTGTTTATTGAACTTTCTGTGAAGGCCACTTCCTATTACCTAAGTTCAGGTTCGTGGGTAAATACTGATTATCTCGTGTAATGCACAACCATCTTGGATAAAACCCAGGACTTTTTGATTAAAAGAAATTTGGTTTAATTAAGAGTGGTTAATAGTTGGATATGAATAATCTAGCAACTATGGGAACTTCAGAGAGCAGGATGCATACAGAAAGCATCTATTATTCCTACTCCCAAGGAAGGTATATTGCAGTGTGAGGGGTGCATTGAGTCTCTCAGAGCTAGACTACAGAATAGGTATGGGTTGATACTAACCATATCTATTGCCAGAGAAAGAGATCAAATATTCCCCATCGTGTAATAGTTCAATTTGATTCCCTCCTTCTGCTTCTCTGACATCAAATTCATCCATCGTATTAACACCAGATTGAATTTCCTCGAGCCCCAATCTCACCCAACTGAAAGCACTTAATGATGCCTATGCACCTATAAGGAAAGCAACCAACTCCAGTCTTCCTGCATGACATGAAACTTGTCTGTTCCAGCAGCTTTGTCTACTGCAGCCTGGATTATTTTTACCCCTTCAATGTCCAGTTCTATCAGTCCCAATTATAAATTAGGGATGGGAATAGAGGAAATCCAGTGGTTTCTTTTCAATCATATATCATGCTATTTAATATTGGGAATTATAAATGTGGGGATGACATCACAGGCATGAGATCTGTGCAGCAACTGAGTTCTGCTCTGAGAAAGATTCATCAATTACTGGTTTAATGTTCTAATATAAGTCTCACATTTCTTAGTAATTTTATGTTTCAACTTGTGTTTGGGAGTCCCATAGGACAAGGAAGCATATAAATGAGGAGAGAAAATGCTGATTTAGGTACTTGTATGTGGGTATGGTGAAGAAGCTGCTAGAACAAGTGCAGCCACGTAGAAGAATCTCATTCAGAAGGGGAAATAAAATAGACATCAGAGGTGGATAGACAGAGGAAACTAGGTGGGAGACAGTGTGAGCTGGGGAAGAAGGATGGGGATGAGGTATAGGGAAGGGGAGAGGGCTGGGAGATCGTGCAGAAATCAGTGATGGGGCATCTCTGGGCCTAGCAGGATACCTGGGGTGGGGAAAGCTCCCAGGGGTCTGTGGGAGTGATTTTAGCTGCAACTCCTAGCAGCTAGGGACATGGAGCCTGAAATGTTCACCTTCTATAGCCAGACAGGACTTACAGTGGAGGGAAGAGGACATCAACCCACCCACAAAACCTTCAACTCAAAATTTGCCCTGCCTTCTAGATGTACTAGGATAAAGATGGAGCAGAAATTGGGGGAATGGTCAACCAATGACTGACACAACTTGAGACCAATCCCATGGAAGAGAGCCAACCCCTGTCCATATAAGTGATACTCTGCTGTGTTTGCAGACACACACCTAACATAACTGTCTTTTCAGAAGCTTCATTCGGCAGCTGATGGAAAGAGATTCAGAGACCCACAGCCAAATATCAGGCAGAACTTGGGTAGTCTTGTGGAGATGTGGGGGATAGGAGTGAGCTACAGAGTCAACTAACCTGGGCCCACGGTGTCTCACAAAGACTGAACCACCGACCAAAGAGGGGCTGCTTCTGGCTGCTGCTTGTCATTGGATCCCTTTCCTCTAGCAGGGCTGTCTGCTTGGGCCTCTGAGAAAGAAGATGCACTTAGTCCTGCTTCAAGTTGATGTCCCAGGACAGGCAGGTACCCAAGAGGGGCTTTCCCTTCTCTTAAGAGAAGAGGAGAGAGTAATGGAGGAAGGGTATTGTGGGGGACAGACTGGGAAGAGAGGGGAAGGGGCATGACAGAATTGTAAAATGAATAAATAAATTAATTAATGAAAAGAAGAGGAAGAAGATGATGAAGAAGACAAAAAAGGAGGAGGAGGAAGAGGAGAGGAGGATGAGGAGGAAGAGGAGGAGGAACGTGGTTAGCCCTACATGCATAGCCAGACACAGGAGCAATCAAGGGGAAACCTCTGTAGTTCTGTGATGGATCCTGCTCTGCAGAAAACTTATCTGATGGTTTGAATGAGCATGGCCACCATAGCCTCAAATATGTGTTGGGAAGGAGGATTAGGAGGTCCGGTTTTATTGGAGATGTCACCCTGTTGGTGAGCTTTGAGGTTGCAAAAGCCCGTACGAAACCCAGGGTCTCTCTGTCTGATAGCTGTGAATCAGAATGCAAAGCTTGGCTTCTTCTCCAGTACCATGTCGGCCTGCCTCCACACTCCCTGATATGATAATAATGGACTATCCCTCTGAAGATATAAGCAAGCCCTAGTTAAATGGTTTCTTCTATAAGTTTCCATGGTCATAGTGCCTCGTAACAGCAATGAAACAGTAACTAAGACAATATGAACATTACAAGACTCATTTTTTTTTCTACAAAGGCTTTGCCAAATGATGCAAGAATCCTTTAATTTGTTTTTTGAGCCCTCTGGTCCAAGCAGGAAGCTCTTCTGCAGAATGAATAATGAGTATTATATAATTACAGCTAGGTGATAATAACTCAGTTGGTAAGATGCTTGCCTTTTAAACACAAAAATATGGGTTTCATCCATAGCCCTGAATAAAGATTACACTGTGACGAAAATGTACCTTTATGAGGCAAAGACAAGTTCCATGGAAGGCAGGTTCCCAAGACAGTCTAGTATGTAGCATAGAAGTAATCTTCTCTCAAAAGCAAAAATAAATGGACCAGGAAAATAGGTCAGCAGTGAAACGCAAGTATGAGAACCAGCACCCACAAAATGCTGGGTAGATATAAAGGCCCATTTGTAATCCAAGTACTCAGAAACTAGAGGCAGGTGATTTCCAACATAAGATACCTAGCTAAACTACCTGAATCTGTGAGTTCTAGCCTCAACTCACAATTCTTCCACATATAAGATGGAGAGTGGTCAAGAAAAACATCTTACATTACGGAGAAGATATAGTCAGATGGATATCTTTACAAACTGTATTCAGAAGAGAAAGTCTGTGCGTTGGGGTTGTTTCTGGCTTCCAAGCAATTCATTCTTGTTCAGTGTGGTGAGACACAGCCATGCCCATGTCCTCTAAGCCTTCCCTTCCCATTGTCCCCTTTTGCTGGCCTGCCACCAGTTTCCAGTCACTTTCATGTGAAATTAAACTGTCTTGAATCCACTGGGGAGCAGATTCCTTTCACTTGACTAAATTTAATATTGTTGTGTTTACTTCCTGGCTTTTTGTTGAGTGTTTAAATGCAGGTGTTTACAATATGGTTTTTTTCTCTGTAGTTTTCTTTCTTTTCTTCCCCAGTGTATGTCTTGAAACAGCTGATGCCACATGTGTAAAAGTATTTGTTTAAAATTTCAGTGATTTTTAACTCTACAGGACCTGCTTATTTTCAAATTGACTGTAAATGTTGTAATCATGATTACATTGCCTGGGAAAGGTAAAAAAATTGAAATGAGGACTATAAAAAAACATCTACTAGGGTATACTGCTGTAATTATTAGAATAATAATTAGGATAGGGATTAAAATTGAAAGGACATGGAACATTATTGATATAGGTAGTATATTTTATTAACCTGCTATGCATTAGATAGTAAATTAAAATTGAGAGGATACACTATGTCCTGTGAGAGTCTGCTAAAGCAAACACACATCTGAGGTCAGTTTGTAAGTGACAAATGATTTAGGAACAGATTATCTAGTGCATTTTCAAATTTCTCCTAAATAATGCTACTCATCATGACTGATTTATAAATGCTTAATGATCAAAGTCTTTTTAAAAAATTTATTTAGAGTGGCTCAGGTTCCTTCCAGTCTCTTGGAGCTAGTGCCCTGAGCAGATCATGCGCGCAAGCTCTGCAGCCAGTCCCACAACACCAAGAGGAAGCTCTACTCCCAAGGGCTCTAACATGCTCAGGATCAGAGGTAAGGAAGACACAACATCTGTCACAACACCTGGAGTAACTGGGACCAGCAGGACCCAGGAACACAGGAACTCTGCCATCCCAGTGCCTCAAGTTCCTTCTAATCTGTCTGGGCCAGCCAGTGCCCTGAGTAGACCTTGGATGCAAGCTCCATAGCCAGTCCCACAACACCCAAAGGAAGCTCCACTCCCAGGTTCTCTAACATGTCCAGGATCACAGGATCCTAGAATCACAGGATCACAGAAACAGCTTGACTCTGAGGAGTTCTGACACAACCAGGATCACAGGAAGGACAAGCTCCAGTCAGATTTAGCAAGGGCAAGTAGCACTAAGGATAACCAGATGGTGCGAGGGCAAGTGTAAGAATATAAGCAACACAAACCAATGTTACTTGGCATCATCAGAACCAAATACTCCACCATAGCAAGTCCTGAACACACCATCACACCAGAAAAGCAAGATTCAGATATAAAATCACTTCTCATGATGATGATTCAGGACTTTAAGAAAGACATAAATAGCACCCTCAAAGAAATAGAGGAGAACACAGGTAAATAGCTAGAAGCCCTTCAAGAGGAAACACAAAAATCCTTTAAAGAACTACAGGAAAACACAATCAAACAGGTGAAGGAAATGAGCAAAACCATCCAGAATCTAAAAATGGAAATAGAAACAATAAAGAAATCAGAATGAAAGACAACTCTGGAGATAGAAAACCTAGGAAAGAAATCAGAAGTCATAGATGCAAGCATCACCAACAGAATACAAGAGATAGAAAGAATCTCAGTGGCAGAAGACACTATAGAAAACATTGACACAACAGTCAAAGAAAATGCAAAAAGCAAAAAGCTCCTAACCCAGAACATCCAGGAAATCCAGGACACAATGAGAAGACCAAACCTAAGGATAATAGGTATAGAAGAGAGTGAAGACTCCCAAGGTAATGGGCCAATAAATATTTTCAACAAAATTATAGAAGAAAGCTTCCCTAACCTAAGGAAAGAGATGCCCATGAACATACAAGAAACCTATAGAACTCCAAATAGACTGGACCAGAAAAGAAATTCCTCTTGCCACATAATAGTCAAAACACCAAATGCACAAAAAAGAAAGAATATTAAAAGCAGTGAGGGAAAAAGGTCAAGTAACATATAAAGGCAGACCTATCAGAATTACACCACACTTCTAACCAGAGACTATGAAAGATAGAAGATCCTGGGCAGATGTTATACAGATCCTACAAGAACACAAATGCCAGCCCAGGCTACTATGCCCAACAAAACTCTCAATTACCACAGACAGAGAAAACAAGATATTCCACGACAAAACAAAATTTACACAATATCTTTCTACAAATCCAGCCCTACAAAGGATGATAGATGGAAAACATCAACATAAGGAGCAAAACTACACCCTAGAAGAAGCAAGAAAGCAATCTTTCAACAAATCCACACAAACCTAATTCCACTTCTTACAACAAAAACAACAGGAAGTGACAATTACTTTTTCTCAATATATTAATATGAAAATTAATATTACCTACATATCCTAATCAATTGAAATCCAAAAATATGAGGAATTAGAAATTTGTTGATTGTTATCCAACGGTCTCTCTAATTTGGTAATTTGAGAAGTAGGTCCAATATTGTACAATTCATATACACTTTCAGCTTGTTTGTTCATGACAGTGTCTTGCTGTGTACCAACATATGGGTCTTGAAATCTTGCTTCTCCTATCTGAGCTTCTCTATTAGTAGTGTTGTTTACTTCATGTTTTTACACTATATTATGGTTTTCAGAACAGCTTACATATTTCAAAAGTATTTATATACCCAAAAGAAATGTAGACAATTAAATTGGGAAGGGGCTTGTAAGAGAACAACAAAGAGTGAGACTGAATGGTTTGCTTGACATTTGTAACTCTTGTATCAAGTTTGAAGAAGAGGACTTTATAAGTTACTCTTTCTTTGAGATGAATGTTTTTCCAAACTGTCACAACCAATGCACCAGATTCTTACCCTCACCTAATGTTTGTGCCACCCTCCAAGTAGAACCATTGTTCATTGAAACAGTTGGGAATGACTTTATGGATAGACCATCTTAATACATACACCACTTCTTAAATGAATGTAGCCAGTTCTCTGTGGGCTGAGAATAAAGTCACTCACTCAAGTCAAATAGCTTTGACCATAGCAGGAAGTCTGTATCCAAAAATCATGCCTACAATTCAATTCTTGGCGCAGCAGAACTGTCAACTCTCAGCTTAGCTATGATGGAGGTAAAATCCTTTGGTGATGTGAGGGTCATTGAAGTACAACCTTATTACAATGAAATCCAATGTCTAAAAATTGTTCTTATTTTGGGCTTGTACCACAGTAAGAGCCAAGATTTTAAGCTCTACTAAATACAAAACAAACAAACAAACAAACAAAAAGACTTTATATATTTATGTTCATTTAAGAAAATATTAGTAGTGATGTATTATTTTGAAACATAACAGTTAATATGTTTAGAGTTATTTAAAATTTATGTTGAGAAAAACATATGTATTTTCAATATTGCTGTAGACAAGCATCTACATAAGACTGTTAAATTGATTTTTGTTTTATATCAAACAACTTTTATAATACTCATTTTTATTGTTATAATATTTTATAAATCCTAAAGAATATGACAAAGAAGATATTGTAGGTATTGAAGGGGGGGTCTCTGGGAGGAGTTGAGCTAGAAAAGGGAAACAAGAATGTAATGCAATTCTGTTTACTTAAAATATGTTTTTAAATGTTAACAAATTCAGATAAATTGAAATCATGTAACTTCTCATCATAATGCAATAAAAGTTAAAAATGTAAAAATAAATAGAACAAAACAAGAAAAAAGAAAAAATTTTTATTTATGTATTTATGTATTTATTTATTTATTTAACACTCCACATTTTATTCTGTCTCCCGGCCCCTCGTCCACCCTCTGACTGCTCCACATCCCATACCTCCTCCAGACCCCCCTGTCTCCACATGGTTGTCTCCACCTGATATATCACCTGACCTCTAAACTCCCTGGGGCCTCCAGTCTCTTGAGGGTTAGGTGCATCATCTCTGAATGAACACAGACCTGGCAGTCCTCTGCTGTAAGTGTGTTGGTGGCCTCATATCAGCTGATGTATGCTGTTTGTTTGAGAGTCCAGTGTTTGAGAGATCTCTGGGATCCAGATTAATTGAGACTGCTGGTCCTACTACAGGGTTGACCTTCTCCTCAGCGTCTTTCAGACTTCCCTAATTCAACCACAGGGGTCAGCTGCTTCTGTCTATTGGTTGGGTGCAACTCTCTGCCTCTGACTCCTTCAGCTGCCTGTTGGGTCTTCTGGAGTGCAGTCATGCTAGATCCCTTTTAAGAGTGCTCCATAGCCTCAGTGATAGTGTGAGGCCTTGGGACTTCCCCAGGAGCTCGCTACCACTTTGGGCCTGTCACTGGATCTTCTTTTCCTCAGGCTCCTCTCCATTTCCATCTCTATAATTCTTTCAGATAGGAACAATTATGGGTCAGAGTTGTGACTGTGGGATGCCCCCTCCCTCATTTGATACCCTGTCTTCCTGCAGGAGGCGGGCTCTATAAGTTCCCTCTTCCTACTGTTGGGCATTTCATCTAAGGTCCTTCCCTTTGTGTCCTGAGAGCCTCTCACCTTCCAGGTCTCTGGAGCATTCAGGAGGGTCCCCCCAACCTCCTACCTCCCGAGGTTGTTTGTTTCCATTCTTTCTGCTGGTCTTCAGGGCTTCAGTGATTTTTCCCTCACCAATACCAGATCAGGTTCCCCCCTATCCACTTTCCTACCCATGTCCCCCTCTACTTCCCCACTTGTGATTGCTTTCTTCTCTCTCCCAAGTGCTCACTTGGGCACTTCAGTTTGTTGACCTTTTTGATTTCTATGGACTGTATCTTGTGTATTCTATACTTTTTTTTTCCTTTTTGTCTAATATCTACTTATTAGTGAGTACATAACATGCATGTCCTTTTGGGTCTGATAGTGAGATAACTCAGACCCAAAAGTCTTTCTTTAAGAAAGTGACTTGGTAGAGGATGTGGACAAGGATAGAGGAGGGAAGTGGGCATTGGGTCAGTTTTCATGGTCACTAACTGAATTCCACATGCCAATTAACGTAATGTGTCATGCACAGCAGAAATGCCCACAGAATGAAAGGGGCATGTTTTTTGCCTGTGTGGCTGTCTACTCCACAAGCCCTAGAGTTCTGTGCAAAGTAGCACCTGGAAATAATGCTAAATCGGAGAATAATATAATAAGATGAAAGATGTACTGGGAGGTGCAGGTTTGAACTGGAAATCCAACTGAGGCAAGGCAATCGGTATAAGCACGAACTATGAGCAATCGTGGGCTTGAGCAGAGAGTTAAACTGCGCACAGAGGTGAGAAAAGATGGGCTTCTAGGAAGAGACCAAATGTCTGGACAACATCCTAAGTATCTCAGTTTTTACGTGAAAAATCAAGAGAAGCCTTGGATATTTAGCAGATAGTCACACTTGACAGCTAATCAGAAAATGTCTGTGTAGAGGAGGCTAAAAATTAGGGAATAAAACCAGGAAAATTCTTCTTTATGTTTCTAAAGGCATTCATCCAACTCTCGATTCTAAGTGTAGTGGACATTATCAGGATCAACTATGAAACACACACACACACACACACACAGAGGCAGGCATGCTCCCATGCTCCTGCCTACTACCATATGCGTATAACATTTTAAGCCTTTTCATCTTAAGATATAGACGTGAACATCTGTTTGCCAATGGTAGGGAAAAAATCCACATCTACCCCGAAGCATGACTCCAGGGACAGCAAGGCCAAGGCTCTGTAAGGTCACACAGCTTTTAGCTCAAGGTCTCTGTCCTAGGGGCCATGGCCCAAATGCAAACCTCAAAACTACTTTGGCTGTTCCTTCATCACCCTTGTGGACTCTGGCAGCAGTGCATAAGGGTAAGCTAAGAAGGTTCAAGAAGCATCTGTATGTGTGTCAAGGAATGTATAGAAATGAAAAACAGCCAAGTACTTGATTAGTCCTTGTAGTCTCTGACCATGGGATTGCATATCCTTGTGACTGAATATTTGTGCTCTTTACTAATCAAAAGCACCTGAGTGGAGGAAACACAGAAGCCGTTTCTTAATTGAAAACAGTTTGGAGTCTGAATCCTGGAGTTGTTCCACCCTGACCCTCCCTAAGAAAGTATGTGTAGCTTTCCCAGCATATGGGATAAAGATTAGATGTATGATAACATTATGCTGAGATAACTATCAAATACTCTGGGCAGGAAGGGTGTAACTCACCCCTCATTCTGGATTACACAAATGTAAAGTCTGTCTGGGATCAATTAGTAAAAAAAAAAAAAATAATAATATGAGCATAGAAATCTTACTGAGCATAGAAATCTTACTGTGGGATAACTGAGTCCTTGGAGAATATGCTCAACAACTGCAACACAATTGTGGCATTTATCTACTGGGTTTCTTCTTCACTTTTAACCTTGGATATGTGGCATTGTCTCTAATGACTACCTTAACCACTCAGCTGGGTTCTGCTTAAATACTGATGAGCAGATCAATTCTCATATTTCACACATTTCTGATTTCTCTGGAAAGTCAACCACACCAGTTAATTCTGAAGACTTTCTTATCGACTACTTCCCCTCCCCTCAAATTGAGAACAGCATGCACTATTAGACACTAATGTAAAATCATGCTTACAAAAGAAAGAGAAGAAAAAAAGAAAAGAAAACAACCTCTTCATACATTATGAACTGCAAATCTCTGTCTCACTCTCAAGGAGGCCTTAATATTTGTATTATAATTTAATCGCCTATGTAATCATATATGCATATTTTATTGCTTTTATCCTCTGCTTCGCACCCAGAGAAGGTAAATAGAATGATAAAAGCAAGTCATGGTGGTAATAATAAAACTTATCAGTTATCATATAAACATGACTGAAGATGAAAACTTCCTGAAGTGAAGAAAAAGCACTATATTAACGTTCTTCACAAAGAATACTAAGAATAATATGAATAACATTGATGTAGAGAAGTCGAACACCATATACCACATGTGTATGCTGAGTATTGATTTACTGTGAATACCTCAAGATTTCTTATGCATGCCATTTGAAATGTGTCAAATGCATTGAACTCCAATTTGGTGACCCACTGAGTTTTTGTTGGAGTCACTAACTTGAGTATGGGTGAGGGAAGATCACAAGCCTCCATATTACCAAAAGCTCCAACCTCAACTCGTTTTATGAAAGCTGCAATTCTGGACCTCTCTCTGCACAGCCTGTAGCTAGTCCAATAGTTTGCAGAGATCCCCTCCCCAGAGCGTACCTGGTCAGTCTCCTCCCTTTTGAGACTCTTATTTTAGCTTTCTTAGACACATGAGTTTATCTCAAGAGCATCCCCTCGCCTTCCTGGAAAGAATGGTTCAGGTAGAAGAAAACTACTACACAACAGGGCTTCACCAGGACTATCTAGGACCCAATGCCCATGGGAACAAAGGAAGAAAAAGTGTGCAGACAGATCCCATAGAACTCCCCTACGTACTCTGAGATGTAAGTACTAGCTAGCCTGTACATCTTTTTTCTCTCAACCAGGAAGGAGATATCTATGACCCAAGAAGGGTGTGGTCATCCAGTAGCTAATGATAGCAATGCCCTTGGAAGTTGTATCATGGCTCTTTAATTCCTAAGAAGAGTCCTGGACAGTAGCTCACATCATTGTACACACCTTCAAAAGCCTCCTTTGAACACACATTTTTGTGTTCTTCAAAACACACAAACAAGGCCTTTCTATCTCATTTCCTGGTTATATCTGGAACTGGCCATACTCTATCGTGCCATAGTAGTTTTTCCAGACCTAACACGTGGAAGACACAAGATCTGTGAGTGGTTTTCTTGCTTTCTCTGTTAGAAAAGGTTCATTCATAACAATGAGGTTTTTGTTCAGAGAGAAAAACTCGGATATTACTCTCCTTTCTTCCACTCATCCACTCCGGAATTCTGACTCCTGAACCACTAGTAAAACTGACTGCTGCAGAACATACCCCAGAACTAAGCCATGCCAGACCCTGTGCCCTTCAGTTTAAGGAGCATGTGCTACCAAGTCTGTGGTATTGTGAAATGTATAGGTGAATGTGCCAATAAAATCAACCCCACTACATTTTCTGTTGCCATTTTTTAATTTATCTTTCTTTAGCTTTTTATACTCTTGTTTAAACAGGGATGTGCCCACATTTGTTACACAGGTGACAGACAGCATGATTGATTTCATCAAGATGTTTGCACCTCTTTTATCAGAAAGAAAAGAACAGTTCAGAATTACATTTAGAGACACATCCCACTTCCTTACTCTCAACATTTAATTTCTCAGTGGTAAGGGATGCTAGTACCTCTCTCTGTGTCTCACTCTGTCTCTGTCTCTTTCTCTGTCTCTCTCTCTCTGTCTCCATCTCTCTCCCTTCCACCCTCCCTCCCTAGCTCTCTGTCTCTTTCTCTGTCTCTCTCTGTCTCCATCTCTTTCCCTTCCTCCCTCCTTCTCTCTCTCTCTCTCTCTCTCTCTCTCTCTCTCTCTCTCTCTCTCTCTCTCTCTGTGTGTGTGTGTGTGTGTGTGTGAAGGAAAGAGAGACTTACAAATCTTAACTCAGAGTCCCAAAATAGCTTGAATTTATCATTCTCCTATTTCCAATAAACAGAGGTAAAGATTTTCAGAAAAGGAGACTCATTCTCTCCTTCCTTGTTTTGAAATATCATTTTCAACCCTTCTCCAAACCTATAACGTGACAGAAGCTGATGTTTCTGAGGACAGAAACTAGCCTGCCAGTACAAGCAATATCTTCTCACATTTGTTGAAGAAATCTATGAGGGTGGCCCAGCTGTAAGCTGTTCTCTCTCTCTCTCTCTCTCTCTCTTTTTTTTAAACAGAGGTCTTATCAGTTTCTCTGATTAAAATTTATGTCTATATTTGAGTGACTCATGTTCTCCTTCTGTGGTGTTCTGTGAGTCACTTGGAGGGATTTCTGCTGAGTTGGAACATTGTGTGTCAAGGGACAGGTATTAGGCTGTGTGTACGTGGATTCGAAGATGACCAGAGGATCATGTAGGAACTATTTGCTCTTTTACTGACCCCCTAAGAATGACCAATTTTTATGATAACTTCAATTTTTAAAAAGAAAGAAAGCACAGACTTTATAGTTTTCAGTATCAACCTCAGCTTTTAAAAGTTTTGAAGAACAAAAGAATATAGTAGCACATAGAGATGGGGAAATAGGATAATTAAGAAAAAAAAAAGTTACAAATCCGAGTAAGGGATCCAGGCTAATTCCCATCCAGCTCATGACAGGTTACTGCTGCCTGATCTATGAATTATTTTTAAAAGTCCATGTAGGAAATGCAAAGAAAAAGAATTAGGGTCAAAAAATCATTTAGTACTTAAAAAGGTTATTTACCTGTGACAAATCTAACCACAGGACTATTTAATAATTATTTATCAGTGTTAATAAGATTTATTTTTGTCTAAAGTGTAAGATACTTTTTTTTTCATATTGAAGTCTTAGGTATACAGTAGTATGACCTTTCGCCATCTGAGCTTTGTGGAAGTGTCAACCATGAGATAGGGGCAATCAGGGGTGGGATGTAACATAGTTCCTGACTTAAAACAAGACACTGAGTCTTTTACCCTGTGAATGAGTAATGCTTTCTAACATTCTGTGCAAAATGCTAGAAGTTTAAACTGTGGGCTGCTGGGATTGAAAATGAGCAGGTCTACATGGGCATATCTTAATCTCAGCATGGATAACATTGGAGTCAGAGCGTTCTTTGTGGTGGAAACTAACCTGCACATCATAGGATGTCTAGAGACATTCCTGAACTACACCCACTAGATTCCAGTATTCAGTCCCCACTGCAACAACAAATGCTAACCCAAGATAGTGAGAAGCACTCTGCTGGAAGGCCAACCTCTCTTGAGGGCCACAGGGGACTAGGTTTGTTACATGGCTGACTCTTCCTGTATGTGGTGGTACTCATCCTCCACTCAGCTGCTCTCCCCAACTCTAAGAGATACCCGAAACTCAGGACAAGTGTGGTCTAGCTGGTGTCTTCTTCCTGTTATTCCTGTAATTAAAGACTTAGCTAAAAGTTTGACACTGAACAAATTGTTATGCATCTTCACAGTGTAATAATAGAATAATGATGAGTTCTCACTATGAGCGGTTTGTCAGTCTTTGACATCCAGTGTAGTCTCAATTTTTCCCTTTCTTTCATCTTTAGGTCACCATTCCCCTCTCACCAGTGATGCATTTACCTCTAAATGTTCATATATATATATATACATATATATATATATATATGAATATATATGTAAATATATATACATATGTATATATGTAAATGGCATAAATATGCCATTTTACCTCTATTTCTCATTTCCAGGTTGATTATAGACAATATGTAAATGTTAGATGAAAGATAGGCACAGATGCATAGATATATACATCTCACATGCCTTTGTCTTTCTTCAATACGTATAGGTTCTGTCGAAACAAAATGCACTGTTTATTTTCATTGCTATTAATGTAACCACAATCTTTTCTCAATGTCTTAAGTTACCATTCCTGACTGTCTTTCTTTATCTTCGACCAAGCAGAGGAACCTTAGGGTCTCAGATTGATTCTTACTGTGTAAAGGTCTCATTAATTGAGGCTACTCCCATCACAGCCAGGATCTAAAACAACGATTAGGTCATTGCCCATTCTTCTTATTTCTGAGATCCAAACATCCTTTCCTTCTGTGGAATAGCAGCTCCAGGCAAGGAAAACAACTGATATTGGACCTAGTGCTGCATCAAGGGTGCAGAACAATACAGAAAGAGACTGAGATGGAAAACTAAAACGGAGCAGAAGCATTCTTTTAGGACCATTGGCACCTGCATCTGGTTTGTCTACAGTCAAATACTCAAAGCAAGACGTGGACACTGAAGTGGAACGAAGTAGAACAGAGTGGGTTGGCATACTGTGATGAGGTAGGTACATTGTCCAAACCTGAACAGAATGTGATTAATCACTCTTCAAATTTTACCTTTAAGGTGATTTTATTGAGCAATGTGAAGCCCTTCCCTTCCATAATTACAGAGTTATTTCTGGAATTGCATCAACAGCTTTATATTACACCCAGCATATCCCAGGGGTTTCTCATTCTATGTTAATAAATTTAAACACTGAGGCATTATTGGCAGACTCAGCACCATACTTGACTAACTCAACTAAAACATTAAAGGAGTTGGATCGCAGATGACTATGCCTGTGATAAGCCAGATCATGACACACATTTGGCTGAGACTTGTGGCACTACTCAGATTTCATTGCATCTTAAACATGATTTCCTTAGAAATGTTGCAGGACCTGACTGGAAAAAACTTTCAGTGTTCAAAATAATAATGTTTATCTGCTACAAAGGCATAATTAGGCCAAGGTATGTAGGAGTCCATGTACCATTCCAGGAGTATTCAGAGCCAAACTTGGGTCTAATGGTTATTTTATCTTTTCATCAGAAGATTAAGATTATTTTACAAGTGCTCTGTCACTTTGAAGTCCAACGGTTATTTCCCTTATGAGAAATTAAGAGGGAATCTAAATTAAATTGGTGACAATATCACAAGTAAGCTTTTCTTAAAAGAATTCACAGATCAACCAAGATATACATACACATACACACACACACACACACACACACACACACACACACACACACACACACACAGGCACACACATCCATGCATGTACACATACATGTCTATATATACATGATTTATACTTATATGTTTGTTACATATATGATAGATGAAACTTGATACTTTCATAGACATACCATAGCATAGTTTGAATGGACTTATATTAGAAGTTATACCAACCTACATTCTACATGGTAAATAACACCTATATAATTCATCCATAGTCGTCTGTGCTGGACGCAAGAGCTCATATCTTAATGGAGGGCCCAGCAATCGTGTCTAGCCTGAACCATCTAGAAATATCAGATGTTATACCTATAAAGTCTCACCATGACTTTCCAAACAAGGATAACACCAACAAACAGGCCAAATGACCTACATAGGGAACTATAGATCCCCAGGAAAGATGGGAGTGGCAAAATTGGTCCTTCCCAGGGAAGAATACAACAGTTGTTTGTCCAATGACAAACGCCCCTGAGAATATACATGCAAATAGCATTATATGGACTGAATATGCTATATTTAAGAAACTAAGTGTGTATATGTACATATGAATACAATAACAACTAATGAAGGACGAGGCCATAAATTTGAAGGACGAGGCCATAAATTTGAAGGACAGTGAGGAGTAGCATGTGAGAGGTTTGGAAGAGAGAAAAGAACAATTGGTAACGTAATTAAATTATAATCTCAAAAATTAAAGATAAAACAGATTTTGAGCAGGGTGTTGTCATTCAATCTCTGCTTCCCCACCTGTGGCATACAGTCCCGGGAAAGGGAGAAACGGGAGCAATCCTACTCCAGCCAACCTCAGAATGAGATTTATAGGGTTTGGGCATGTCTTGACCCCACTCTCGCTCCAGTCTTGCTTTCCATGGGAACACAACTCTCAGGCCCCACAGAGAGTGCCTATAGTAAACAGAAAAACTGAAGAATTTCATTTGCTACCTTCACTCTGTCAATGATTAGATTCCACTCTTTATCTTTGTGTTAGATGTCAAGCTTAACTTTCCTTCTTCTTCCCCAAATTCCACCATTCATCTTGCAATACAGTTTTACAAGATCGTTGTGGATTGACCTTATTTTCTCCCAACGTCAAAGCTGTGTGATCCCAAAGCTCACTGTGCCTGCATGCCCCACAACCATATGCACTTCTTAAAGCTCTTTCTAAAAATATTTTCTCATATTCCTTCTAATATACATCATGGGAAACCCAAAAAGATGCTGTCACGGTTATATACAGAATTTCCTTAATGAAAATAATAAGTAAATTGGCTGTACTCTGTAAATCTATGCTAATATCCTGAACGTTTTCATAATTCATCCTTCCCTCAAAGGAAAATTTTTGGCCATGTTGTAAATTATTGCATCATGTTTCTCCAGTTTCAGGATTGCTCTTTCAGTCCATTTTTCTCAGGTTGTCAAATACCTGTCAAAAATACAAAAGAAACAAGTTAGTGCCACTCTACTGATTAAACACTGAGTTGTATGCAGCTTAGCAGTCTTATTTCTGTTATAGTGAGCTAATTCTGAGAGCTAAGTACATACCTGTAACTATATCAGTCTATTTTATAGAGGGGGTTGATTTATATCTCCTGTAGATGGAAACACCAGTGGAAAAAATTGCTTAATTGAATGATTTATAGTAGAAAGACCCACCCTATCACTGGCTCTTTTGGAATGGGAAGATCTACCTTTAATCTGGGCCACATCTTATGTTGACAGCCCATATAAGGACTTAGAAGAAGAAAGCACTTGCTGCTTACATGGTTGCCCTCAATCTCACTGGTGAGTTTATTTCTTCACTGGTATTAGACCTACTTCATTGATATTTTGGCATATATTAAAGACTAGCTCAGATACCCAGCTTTGGGAACACAACAACTACTGGGTTCTTTGACTCTCCATTGGAAACAGCAACTGTTGGAATAGTTGAACCATAACCTCTAAAACACGATATGTCATATAGAAGTTTATATCATATATATGTATATATGAGTTTCTATCATATATCTGATAGAAGTAATATATATATATATATATATAATATCATTCCCCAGTTCTGTCTTCTGTCTGTTTCTGTAAAGAATCCAGACTATACAGAGACCCAGCAGAAGAAAGTAGTTCACCAGAGCAGGCACTGGATACCATAGAACTTAGTTTGCTTGATCAGTCCCACATCCCAAAGACAAGCTTTCTTGCAATGCATCCACTCATACACCACCATGACAAATTAATCCATGAGCTTGAAACCATGAGCCAAATGGTCACAGAAACTGGAATAGTTACTAACTGTAGAAACTGCTACCAAGAAGTGGGGCTGTCACTGTGAAAAGCTTGAACTTGTGGTTGGCTCAAAGGCCCCTTGAAAGTGGTTCCAAGAGGAATGTGAAAGAGCTCAGGACTTTAAGTCACAGAAGCCTTCTGAGCTGTGAGCAGAGTTTAATGGGTGACTCTGGAGGGAATGGAAAAGACAGGAGCAGTGCTGAAAATACACACAGGAAAGACTGTGTTCCTTAAGTTTCACTTGGGGAAAGGATTTTATTCAGAACTAGACTGAAGGTCATTTGTATAACATTCTAGCACAGAATTTGGCTGTGCTCTGCTTATGCTTTGAAATGTAAGTGTATTAGAGACTGAGTGTAGAAGTGGTGAATGAGGAAACTAAAACAAGATGTAGTGGCATGATTGATACTCACTCCTTTTAATCATGATTACGATAAGAACTCGGAGCAAAAGCAGAGGAGAAAGATAAAGTGAAGCTTATCAAGGAAGGAAGCACCTGTGTGTGTGGGCGGGTGAAGCTTTTTTGATGGAGTATGTCAATGACTACAGTCAACATCCACTGGCCTCACATCCCCCATCTTCTCTAAATTTTCGATGATGATTCAATGCTAATGGTTCTCACAGGAATGTCCAGTTTCTAAAGAGCAGCTTGGAGGCAAAGTCATGGGATAGGGAATTTGTGGAGGAGAGACAGGGAAAGGGGACAACATTTGAAATGTAAATAAAATAACCAACTAATAATAAAAATTCTAAAAAAGAACAGCTTGGAATTGCTGAGATGTCCCTCGTCCTGGAATCAGAAATTATCATGTTCTTTTTCCAGCCATGGCCATTGTTGGAATACCTAGACCCATTCATGCAAGTCAATTGATAAACGTAACTTAATCATGTATATTATATAGAACACATTTTATTATACAGAAGAAATGTCCTATGTTTCTCTGCTCTGCCTTGTATGTCAAATTCTACCCATTTTTCCATTTCAGCTTACTTTCTCCAAGGACATTTATCTCACATTATAACTTGTTTGATTTCTGGTTTTGTATGATTTAATCTTCAGTATAAACATGCATTGCAATGTGTTAGAATAGCAAAATCGCAGGTTATCAGCTACACCCTAACATCTAATTAGTAATTCAGTAAATGTTACTATTAAAAGAAATGCTACAAGTATATGCATTTCTATGTCTTTCATGTTTGTATAAAATAGATACTTCATTTATTTTTTTAAAAATGTTAATGGGAGAATCTAATAGAAGAGAACATTTTCCCAGAGCTGTAAAATCCTACCATTCTGCAGATTTTCTAGGTGCCAATCCTGGCAAGAAGACACTTCCAGTGTTTTTCCAATGACTGCAGTCACATGCCCGGTGTAAAAGCACCCTAAGATGGCTGTGTTCTCCTTGGCTATCATCCGCCAAACATAACTCAAAACAGAATCTCTGCCACACCTTCCTTCACTAGTTTCATATCTTTTGATAATCTATAAATAAGTTGTAAATGAAAATTTGAGGGGTACACTGAGGGATCTTAAGGATGTTTGTTCTCAAGCATCTATATTCAGAGTTTCCATTCAGACAATCTATTAATTCAAATAGCCAGTAATTCTTGTAGCAGAATTTTTATAGTTTTATAAACCTTAGTATTAATACCAAAAATTATTGTTTGTTAATTTATATTGTGAGCTCCCTTCTTATCGTTGAATAGTTATTTAGATACTTATGCATTTTAAAATGAATAAGAATATATTGTATTGTGTTCATTGAAGCATCCTTTGTTGAACAGTGTTCTTTACAGTAATATGACTCAATCTAGCCCTATGAGTAACATTCAACTGTCTTATTGATGGCTGGAGATTTACATGTATGATATTTTGAATCTGTGACCAGAGCCTAATCCATATTCATGCACATTTTTATTATTTATTTATACTTTTATTTAATCTTGTATACAATGAACTGTGTTCACATTTCTTCCATTACCCTCAAAATTAATATATGGATAATTTACATTGAAAATCAAGTAGAAATTTGAGAATAAAATATGTTGTTGGTCTGACAATAGAAAAAAATAAACATGGATATTAACTATGCTGTGATTTTCAAATGACAGCTTTAAAGCTTTCCCTAAAAGATGCCAAAGTTTCCACAGGCAGGTGATCTTCACTCCAGCACTCTAGGTTCTACTTTTCTGAGTCTGTGAGAAGAAAATTGTGAACAAGCCAGGCAGGAGTCCTGCTCCCACCAAGGCTCAGAGAATAAAATAAAGAGAATTACTGCTGGGTGAACTATAAGAAGATACACAGAGAAGTATAGGGCATCTCTTACTTAAAGCAGAAGAGAAAGACTAAGAGATAGGATTCTCAGAAAAAGACAGTAAAAGTGCTTCCACATTCATACCTGAAAGACACGAACAAATGAGGCAAAAAAAAAAAAATAGTCCAAGAAAGGGAATAAGAACTCCCACACAACTGAGAAGAGATGAATGACAGAGAGAATAACAATAATGTTATTCCATCAACACAAACAGGAAATTATTATTTTTTAAAATGGATTGCATATTAAAGGTTATAGGAGTGAATATTAAGCCAAAGAATGCCATGATCTTAAACTCTTTTAGTGATATTATTAAAACAAAACAAAACAAACAAAAAAGCATAGGGTACATATAGCTAGAAAAACTCAGTTGTGAATGACACTTTCCATGAGAGCTTTGTGACTTCAGTTCAGTTCAATCCACAGAAAGCATGTAAAGGTGGAAAAACAAGACCACCTCCACAAGATTATCCTCTCATCTCCACTTGTACACTGAGGCATGAGTGCCCTACCACTTGCACATTCTACATATACAATATTTTAAAATTGAGAAGAACTTTCAAAATAATTGAATGTCAAAACAACAATATTCTTTACAAACTTATAACATGTTAGGCAGGATTATCCACTTTGGTTATGCTTGGCTGTTAAAAATGTTTGTGCTTGGTTTGTGTTTTCATTCTCCATCATAATCATCCTTGTGGTATACTTTTTAATGAGTTATTTTATTTTTCTGGATTGTCATATAATCACATCATGCCCCCTTCCCTTTTCTCCCCCTAAACCCTCCCATATAATTTCTTCTTCAAATCCATGTTTTAATTTTTCATTAATTGTTGTTGCATGCATATATATCATAATATATTAGTGACCTATGTTATTATTTTATGACTAAAAACACATATAACTGGACATTATTAAGTCAAAGAGAAAAAGGTTCTACTTTATCTTATATCTTAGTTTCTTTACCTGTCTGGATGATAAAATAGAGTGACAAAGCCACTTATTTTGGGTCAAGTATCAATCCACCATTGCAGCAAGTCACAGAAGCCCAGCTTATGGAATTGTCTCACCACATATTAATGTGTCCCCCATATTAATTAGTAATCAAGATAATCCTCCCAAAGGCAAGCCCAGAGAATCATCTCTAAGGTGACTCTGGATGCTGTCAAGTTGACAACTGGCGCTAGCCAACATTCATGTTGTATTCAGCATATACCAGAGAATGATTTGCTACAAGGGGTTCATTCACATGCTGGGGTCTGAGAAGCTTCACGATATGCAGAAATCAGGGTGGAGACCTAGGTGAATCAACTATATAGTTCCAGTTCAAACCCTCCCCCTAAACAAGATACTCAAGATGAACTGACATTCCTAGAATCCAAAAAGATGAAAGAAAGGAAAGAGGGTGGGGGTAAGTTCAAAGGAAGCCTTCTTATTCTCCACAGTTAAATAGACTTATCATTTTAAGTGTTATCTCCTTTTAGAAACAAGGCATTCATGTTAAATTTCTTAAGATCTCATGAATTTATTCACTCATTGTGTATATTCTTTATAACTAATTTAGTTAGTGTCTCTTAAGCCTCATTTTCATTTGTCTGGCTACAAGATTATACCTCGCGCCCTTGGGATTAAATTCTAAGGAATGGCATAGCAAATAAATAATTAGGTTGGTCACAGTCTTTTGACTCAGGGCATTAAATTTTATAGTGCTTTCTTATAAGTAAATGGAAGACATAAAACTCTGTAATTGAAATCAGATGAACTCAGTTGATCACCTACAGTACAAGCTATTTATCATTGAGCCAAACCATCTCATACATTCCTAATACCTTCCATCTCCAGCTGAAATAGACATATGTTCTACCCTAATCTTGACTGAATTTCCCCTCAAATAATTATATTGTTAAGAGGGAAAGAAGAAATAAGGAAAACCTAGAGGCTTGTTCATATCCAACAAGCTTTGGTCCAATTATCCAAGCTCATGATAGTTTATTTATTGGATATTTTATTAATTTACATTTTAAATGTTATCCCCTTCCCAGGATTTCTCTCTGCAAACCCCTATCCCATCCCCTCTTACCCTGCTTCTATGAGGGTGCTCCCCCAACCACCTACCTCACCGCCCTAGCATTCCTCTAACTGAAATATCAAGCCTTCACAGGACCAAGGGCCTCCCCTCCCATTGATGCCAGATAAGGCTCCTTCATTTCCTTCAGTGCTTTCCCTAACTCCTCCATTGGGGTTACTGTGCTCAGTCGATGACTGGCTGTGAGCATCAGCATCTGTGTTGGTCAGGATCTGGCAGAGCCTCTCAGGAGACAGCTGTATCCCACTCCTGTCAGCAAGCACTTCTTGTCATCCGCAATAGTGTCTGGGTTTGGTGTCTGCATATGGAATGGATTCCCAGGTGGAGCAGTCTCTGGATGGCCATGGATTTTTTTAACCCAAATATTTTATTGATTGTTCCTTAAATGTCTTCTATGCAATAAAGACTTCCCATAGTGTTTCTTCCCATGTTCTTCTGTTTTGTTGAATTCACCATTCCCATTAATTGTGTATCTGATTTAATCTGCTCAGAACCCACCCCACTCTGTTTTACAGTGATCTACCTGTGAGGTACCCATATTCAGACACAGGGAGAATAAGGTCCTATAAAACATCAGGAGACTCAGGTTTCTGTGTATCATTAACATGCTAAGAACAAATAAAGACTGAAGGAAGACTGATGTGTGAGGGTAAAAATCTATCTTTAACAATGTAACAGAACAAAAAGATTTTGCCTAGTAAGTTATAAGACATAATTAATGAGTATACATATTTGTTTCAATTTTGTATTTAATATCACATTTTTAAAATTCCTAGACATCTAAGTGTATTAAGAGTTAGTATTATTTTTAGCTCTACATTGGGAAAACTCAAGCATAACTGGCATTTTAATTTAATTAATTTAATAGGCATTTCTGACTCAGGACAATTAGCACATTAATTCAGTCATCTATTTGTTTTCATGAATTCACCAATTTCACAAATACATGTTTAGGACCCACTCAGAGTCAACATACAGTCTAATCAGACCTCCAAATATTCATGAAATAATTAATTTTTTTAAAAAAACTCAAATTATTGAATTTATAGATTATCTGTTAGATTTATCAAGGGTAAAAAATTATCTTTCAGAAATTAAGGAAAAAGATATTTAGGTTAATTTATCTCATTTTATGTGTATGATTGTTTTTGTTGTTGTTGTTATTTTCTTTTGTTTTCTCTGAACACATATATGTGTACCAAATGCATGCCTGGTGCCTGAGGAGGTAAGAGGAGATTGGATCATCTGAAACTGGGGTTAAAGACAGTTATAAGCACCATATGGGTGCTAGGAACTGAACCCAGGTTTTCAGTAAGAACAGTTAATTATTCTTAACCTCTGAGCCATCTCTCTAGCACTCAAGCAAAGATATTTTTACAGTTTTAAATTTTCTTAATTCTACACATACTGAAATCTGACTATACTGACCTAATTTCTACAAAGGAATGGATCATCTAAAGAGTTTATTTGAATAGGGTCAAAAGGTCAGCACGACTTGTTCACTCAGTGGTGGAAGGAAGTGGGTAAGAATAAATGTGTTGCTTGGCTAAGGAACAAAACTGTCTTCTCAGACAATAGAGAATGGTTGAGGGCCTTTTGGCAGGAGGGAGAATTTGGTTAGAGATATATTCTGGAGGAAGGGTGGAGGGTAAAATAGAGATCAAGTACCCTAGGATAAGAAGTTCCGAAAGGCATCCTTTTATTTTTATTTGTGGGTTTGTGTGTCTACATGTGTGATATACCTATGTGTACCATATACATGTGCAATCTCGGATGTTTGTCTCACTTTCTGCTTTGTGTGTGTTCTTAGTCACTACATATGATCCATTAGCTCCTTGGGATTCTCCTCTCTGCCTCTAACTACCTGTAGGAGTATTGGGGTCATAGATGTGTGCTTCTGTCTGGCTACTTTTAGGTTCTGCAGCTCCAAATACAAGTCCTCAAACTTCTGTGACAAGTTCTCCAGTCACTCAGCCATCTCTCCAAACTGTCTATCCAATTTCTTTAGTGAGAACAATACAGTTTCTACTCACAAGAAAGGCAGTGACATAATTTAGCTTGATGTATTTTCTCAATTGTTGTTCTAAATAGTTGATAATCCATACTATTGCTCTTACTTTTTTATTAGGCATTTCTGACATGTGCTCAAACCTCTAGTCCCTGATGCATAAGACATATACAGTATCTGTTGACTTTTCTGTATTTCCAACAGTGACAGTTTCATTATTCTCACCTCTGCTTTACACACATTTCGTGTTTCTGTCACTTTCATTTTTCTCTTGGCAAAGAAATAATTATCATCACCTTTACATCTCCATGATATTCTTCTTGTCCTAGGCATCTATATTATACTTCATGTGGCTGCTATTGTATTTTAGGGTTTTCTATAGAAATTCCATAAAATCCTTTTAAATTTCCAAACTTAAAATTCCCTAAACTCAAGACAATTCTGTCTCCACCACCATACTCAAAGAATTTAAGATATAGAAAACATAGAAGATGTATTTTATCTTATTAGAAACTAGCACCAGTGCTTAATGATTTGAAAAATTTCTGAACCTTTGTCCCAGCCACATGTATTTTAATTTTCAATGCAGGACAAAACAGTAAAGAGGGAGTTCAAGAGGTAATCTGAAGCCAAGTAAATAGGAATGACACCAGGCCAGAAAAATATATTCTCAAAGGCACTGTATGTAGCTAAGTGTATATATCAGAAAATAACGATAGACCTGAGGATTCTATTAGTTACTTTTGTATAAAATACAATGAGTATTTAAAATGTGTAATATATATTGGCATTTATCTATCTGCTGGTACTAATGAACTATGAATGCAACAATTATTTTAGATCAACAAAAATATTATTTGTATTAGGAGGCAATTCCCAAATCCATTATAATGATAACAGAAAATAGTATGATTGGCTCGCTGTAGCATAGCTTATAAATCCTCTGCAGCTAATACACTCCCCTCTATTGCTGTCTCCCAGGAACCCCTGCCACCATCTCAACTTTGACAGGCAAAAGAATGTGTTGTCTGTAATCTACGTTCAAACACTTTGTGGAAAGGTGCATCTTTGTGTTTCTGCAAATCTAGCTGTGATAAAGAAATATTGAGTTTACCTTAATAATGGACACAGTCCACGAGGAAGTGCTTCCTTCTGTACACTGTAATCAGAAAGTAAAACCCAGAGGTAGCCATGGGAAGAATATTAGTCAGTTCTATCTTCAACAACCTCCAAGCATATTAGCTTGGCAGGATGGATAGAGGAATGCTTATTGTAAGGTGATGAGGATGATAGTCAGTGCATGAGCAATCCTGCCAGGAAATCTCAGAGATGAGGATCTGCAGAGCATACACTGGCCTCAGGATGACTTCCACCTTCAATTGGTATCAGAAACGTGGGCTTCGTAGAGCTATCATCTGACCCATCTGTGAACATCCATCACCTTCTTCCCACTCTCGTGACTTTGCATGGAAGAAGGTCTTCAATATATCTACAAGGCTGAGAATCGGGCCACTAACAAGCTTCAGATCTTAAAACAGAACTCTATTTTGGTTTCCTTGAGAGCAGCTATTTGTAAGTATAAATTAAATGTACAGACTTTGGTTACTCACATCTGACCTGCTAATAGCATAGTTGTGCTCTTTGAGCTCTCAGCTGCCTGCAGCTATATATAGCTAGCCACTGATACCTATTAGAACACCATAAGATGGATAGAGAGCACTCTGTATTACGTTAACTGCACATATGTGTGCCCAAATATGTGCTTGTGTCTCTGTGTGTTGATTAACAAAAAGTAAAAGGATCAACTTTTTTTTTTTTTCTAAAATACTTCTTCTGGCTTAAAAACTGAAAGGCTACAGGAGGTCCCTGATCCACTTGGACTTGAATTTGTACAAGGAGATAAGAATGGATCAGTTTGCATTCTTCTACATGCTGACCGCCAGTTGAGCCAGCACCATTTGTTGAAAATGCTCTCTTTTCTCCACTGGAAGGTTTTAGCTCCTTTGTCAAAGATCAAATGACGATTGGTGTGTGGGTTCATTTCTGGGTCTTCAATTCTACTCCATTGATCTTCCTGCCTGGCACTACCAATACTATGCAGTTTTTATCACAATTCCTCTGTAGTACAGGTTGAGATCAGGGATGGTGATTCCACCAGAGGTTCTTTTATTGTTGAGAATAAGTTTTGCTATTCTAGGTTTTTTGTTATTCCAGATGAATTTGCAAATTGCTCTTTCTAACTCTGTAAAGAATTGAGTTGAAATTTTGATGGGAATTGTATTGAATCTGTAGATTGCTTGCGGCAAGATGGCCATTTTTACTATATTAATCCTGCCAATCCACGAGCATGGGAGATCTTTCCATCTTCTGAGGTCTTCTTTGATTTTCTTCTTCAGAGACTTGAAGTTCTTGCCATACAGATCTTTTACTTGCTTAGTTAGAGTCACACCAAGGTATTTTATACTATTTGTGACTATTGTGAAGGGTGTTGTTTCCCTAATTTCTTTCTCAGCCTGTTTACCCTTTGTGTAGAGGAAGGCTACTGATTTGCTTCAGTTAATTTTATATCCAGCTACTTTGCTGAAGTTGTTTATCAGGTTTGGGAGCTCTTTGGTGGAATTTTTGGGGTCATTTAAGTATATTATCATATCATCAGCAAATACTGATAATTTGACTTCTTCCTTTCCAATTTCTATCCCTTTGATCTCCTTTTCTTGACTAATTGCTCTGGCTAGGACTTCAAGTACAATATTGAATAGGTAGGGAGAGAGTGAGCAGCCTTGTCTAGTTCCTGATTTTAGAGGGATTGCTTCAGGTTTATCTCCATTTAGTTTGATGTTGGCTACTGGTTTGCTGTATATTGCTTTTATTATATTTAAGTATGGGCCTTGAATTCCTGATCTTTCCAAGAATTTTATCATGAAGGAATGTTGGATTTTGATAAATTCCTTCTCAACATCTAATGAGATGATCATATGTTTGTTTGTTTGTTTGTTTGTTTGCCTTTGAGTTGTTTATATAGTGAATTACGTTGATGGATTTCCGCATATTGAACCATCCCTGCATCCCTGGGGTGAAGCCTACTTTATTATGATGGATGATCATTTTAATGTGTTCTTGGATTTGGTTTGCAAGAATTTTATTGAGTATTTTTGCATCGATATTCGTAAGGGAAATTGGTCTGAAGTTCACTTTCTTTACTGGGTCTTTGTGTGGTTTAGGTAACAGAGTAATTTTGGCTTCATAGAATGAATTGGGTAGAGTACCCTCTGTTTCTATTTTGTGGAATAGTTTGAGGACTATTGGTATTAAGTCTTCTTTGAAGGTTTGATAGAACTTTTCAGTAAACCCATCTGGTCCTGGGCTTCTTTTGATTGGGAGACTATTAATGACTGTCTCTATTTATTTAAAACCAGATACACTGAAACTAATAGAGAAGAAAGTGGGGAAGAACCTGGAGCACATGGGCATAGGGGAAAATTTCCTGAACAGAACACAAATAGCTTATGCTCTAAGATCAAGAATTGACAAATGGGACCTCATAAAATTGCAAAGCTTCTGTAAGGCAAAGGACACTGTAAATAGGACAAAACATCAACCAAGTGATTGGGAAAAAAATCTTTACCAATCCTACATCAGGTAGAGGGCTAATATCCAATATATATGAAGAACTCAAGCACTTAGGCTGCAGAGAACCAAATAACCCTATTAAAAATGGGGTACAGAGCTAAACAAAGAACTCTCAACTGATGAACACCAAATGGCCGAGAAGCACCTAAAGACATGTTCAAGATCCTTAGTCTTCAGGGCAATGCAAATCAAAACAATGCTGAGATTCCACCTCACACCAGTCAAAATGGCTAAGATCAAAAACTCAGGTGACAGTACATGGTGGCGAGGTTGTGGAGAAAGAACACTCCTTCATTGCTGGTGAGAATGCAAGCTGGTACAACCCTCTGGAAATCAGTTTGATGGTTTCTCAGGAAATTGGACATAGCTGCCTGAGGACCCAGCTATAACACTCCTGGGCATATACTGAGAAGATGCTCCAACATGTATAAGGACACATGCTCCACTATGTTCATAACAGCAACTTTTTCTGAGTCCCTTTTCTTGCTGTCTGCAGCATCGTTGATTTTTATTTCTTTTCTTAGTAAAACTTCTAGACAATGGAATAGGGAGCTTGGGTGTATTTAAAAGCTCTTTTCCACTCAGCAATCATTATAAAATAAGGCACAGTCTATCATCAGTTAACTTATCTATAAAATTCTGTAACATAATTGGGGTTTTCTGTATGGTTTTTTTCAATGCTAGTTTTTTCCTGTGATCGTTTATAGATGTATTTTATTTCTCTTTGATGTTTTCTATTCCACACTCTTGTTTCTTCTTTTTCTTTCACAGTGGTCTGATCTTTATGATAAGGCTTCAGTGGCATATTAGGAAACCTATTTCAATTCCCTTTCACTAATTCTCATACATCCATAGAAGAATCCAGAGTCAGCCAGTTTAATTCAGAACTTTGTTGGGTATTAAAACCTTAGATTACTGTGTCCTATAGATACAAGATGCCTCTGGGGCTCCTTCCATAGAGACAATTGGCCAATAACAGGAAAGGCAGGGTGAGAACCTCCAGACCTCTGCCCTAAGAAGCTGCTTCCATGCCTGCTTCTGTGTAAAGAAAGGAAGTATCAAACCACCACACTATGAGCTCTCTGACCTCCTTGACCCACATCATCATAAATTTTTGTCTTGGCTTTGTTTTTACCTCTTTGCTTAACATTTGTATATCCCTAAGAAGATCTAGTGCTGGTCAGATGGCTTAGTGGGTAAAGATGCTTACACAGCAAACATTTCAAACTTAGTATGATACTTAGAACAAATATGTTGGAATGTGAGGACCATTTCTTCAAGTTGTACTTGGACGTCCACATGCATGCTATGGACACTTCCCATTCCCATGATAGATAGATAGATAGATAGATAGATAGATAGATAGATAGATAGATAGATAGATAGATAAATGGATAGATAAAAAATAAATAAATAAATTTTAAGTAAATGTAATTTAAAAACTTCATATCAAAAATTCTGCCTGTGTGTGTTCTTTGGGAAAATCTGAACCCATAAAGATTTAGAAAGAATGTATATGTTTAAATTACTATCTTCAAGTTTCTCATAGAAGAAAATTGATTGGTTTAGAATGGCTATTCATTGATCTTCATTTAAAAAGTTACAGGAAGTGAATCTGTAATCAATTTGTTCATATAGAAACCTACACCATCCTCAATGACGAATATCAAAGACTAGAAAAAAGTTCAAGGAAGTGTCAAGTTTAGTACCTTGGTCATTGAAACAGGAAGACAACAGATCTGGGAAGAGAATGGAGCAAGTGACAGGAGGTGAGCCCGAGTTTAGGTCTGCTGCTCATTGGCAGCCTACCTCACCATGTTGACAAGGGGGCCCGTCTGGTCATGTTTCCATATTTTCTATATGTTTATGTTGTTACTCTTTCAACATATGTATACAATATTTTGTTTATAACCATCCTTACCTAGGAAGATTAAGGTTTGAAACTGATAAGAACATTTTTAATATATTGGATATAAGTGAAAATTAATTTAGCATTAATAATTTCCCTGTTATCAAAGTTATAAGATATGAGATGATAATATCTGCTGTTATGTGTGGCATGCCTCAAACCATAGCACATCAGAAGGCTTGTTCAATGCAACCATGAAAGGTATCTGAGCAAAGATTTTTGTTCCAGACTGGAGTTGACATGTCACTCCTCCTTACCCAAAGCAGAGTGAGAGAGGCTAAGAAGATCTTTCTCTCCATGTCTCTAATATATAGAGAAATATAACAGATGGGAATTCATTTCATGCTTTACATTAAGAGCATTATACTACTTAGCAATTTATAAAATGAAGATATGCTTCAAAAAAACCTATAAGGTTCCTGAAAGTCTTTTCTAATGCTCTTGTTGCTAGTTGGAGTTAGCCCACAAAGCCTTGGGTGTGGCAGTGCTGGTGAGTGCGTATGCTTGCGTTATGCATCTGTGCACTAAGGATGCGGGCTATGGAATCAAATAAGATGATGATCTATCCTTGAGGTATACCATTGCTTTTCTACTGAGTTCGGGGCTTGGCACCACTTTCCTCTACCAAATGTCCGTTGGTCACATTGCTTTGGGGATCAGAAAGTCCATCCTATACCTGTCCACCATGGTGTTTTGGAAGCAAAAACTAGTTTTTATTTCATAGGTTCACCGCTTTAGGTAATTTGCCTGTTTTCATCCTTTGTATATTTAGGAATAGTCATAAAAATCAATTTCATATGTGGTAAGAACTGAGGCTTATATGAATTGAGGAAAGAAGGTTTTTAAGAAAATCATATACAAAATTATGAATTTTATGAATGACATGAAAATACTCTTATCGTTTTAAAATGGACATGTATCCAACCAATGTAGCCAGATCCAAATGATCTCATAGCCATTCTAACACCATCAAAGCAGAGAAGTTGCCTAGAAGGTAAATCAGTGCCAACAAAGACATTGTTTTAAACTTACAAGCTATTGCATGCACACACGGACACACACACAAATGCACATGAACATGGACGAGCACACACACAGAGGGTGGAAGGAAGGGGCAGGGGAGAGGGAAAGGGGGAGAGGGAAGGGAGAAAGGGGGAAGAGGGAGCGGGAGGGGGAAGGAGAAGGGGAGGGAGAGAGGGCTTTGAAAGAACTGCATGTGTCTCTCCAGTACTTAGTTTCATATGGGTACAGCATGAGGTTGAGCTCCAATAGCTATGTAGTACGCTCAGTTCTGATGATTAATTGATCAATTTAACTATAATTCATTAGAAATTTGTTTCTTCCTTTTTACTTGCCTGCTTTGTCTTATTTTCTCCATAGTAATTGTCAGGAAATATTGAGTTATAGTTTTTTTTGTTCAGGTACATTGATCAGTAGTGAGGGCCAGAAATGTTCTATTCAGTAGATCCAAACACTTATTTATTTAAAATAAAATTATTTTATTATTTTATCTGTATTACTGGGTTTTTTTTCCTGTGTGTATGCTTGTGTACCATATGCATGCCTGGTGCCCACAGAGGCCATAAGAGGTATTGAATCCCTGAAACTGGAATTACATAGTGTTGTAACCTGTTCTGTGGGCATTTGAAATTGAGTCAGGATCTTCTGGAAGAGTGGTCAGTGCTCTTACTTGCTGATCTATCTCCAGCACAGAACCATGCACCATTAAACTATGTGTATATGTATATATATATGTATATATATACATATATATATATGAATCAATATATATATATATTGGAATCAATATATATTGGAATCAAAATATGTATATATATATTTTTTTGATTTTTGGAGACAACAGTTATAAGGCTTTCATAGCATTTGTATAATGCAGACCATGTCTTCATTCAGGATACCTTCTTTACACTGTGCAGACAGCTAAAATACCTCAGTACATTGAGTCCCTTATATTCCAGGGACTTCGCAGCCCATACATTCATCTGAAAAATTTCCCATGTCTTTGAATAGCTGACAATTCACTTTTCATACCCCATCTTACCTGTTTACATTTAATGAACAATACATTTTCAAGACTAACTTTTGCTTTCTTTTTTGGCACACTACCTTGCTTCTTAGAACCGATTGTCCTCATTTTATGTTCCTCTTTGATCAGTTTTTCCAATGTTTTATTTTGTGAAAACCTAATATTAATTTGAAAGACAGCCATATGAATTAAAAATATGGAAAAGTTGTTTAGAAGCATTTGGATTGCTACCACTGACGTCAATGGCAGTTGCCTTAAAATTGCATGATCCAAATCTTTCTTGGACTTGGTGACTTTCCTGCATGCTTGCATTTACTCAGATACCTCTTATCATCCTATGTTGCAGAGCACCCTGGACCCACTCATGGACCACTGGTGTGAGTTCTGTTTAGTATGCTGTCTGTCACAAGGTTTGAAAATATGGAACCAGCTTTTGTCTGGTGCACCCATTCAAATTCTGGATCTTTAGAGAATACTGATGAAATCTGTGTCTTGGGGACACTTATATGTGAAAAATAGATTTAAACTAGGCAGAATGTCCTATGTCCATAATTTCAGCATTAGATGGGTTACAGCAGGAAGAATACAGTAAATGATAAGTCAATGTGGACTACTCTTGCCCATACGCCCCAAGGAAAATATCCCTGTCACCACCCAAAAAAACTGACACTGAGTTACCTGGTTTATATAACAAAGCAGGAAACTATCTGATTTGTATAAGGAAAGGAGTATTCTCACAGGCCATGAGAATTAAAGAGTAATTTATAGAAACTCAAACAACTGAAGCAAAGTCTTAGGGAAAAAAAATCTATCGAGTGCTCAGGCAGGGAGCTCATTTAGAAATTTATAATTAGCTATGTCTAAGGATTTCTAGATAGTTCCCAATGATCTGTATGCCATTCTTCACTCTTTTACCATAAGGGGAAATGTAGGTGCTCACCAAAGGCAACAAAGAACACCTCTCTGTGATCTCTACCACATCCCCGAGATGAGGACAGTTGGCAAAGAAAACCTTTTGTGGAAGAAATAATTAACTCTTAAAGCTCCTTAAACACTGGCTACTTCTGCCGCACCTGTGTTTTGTTTATCACACTTTATGATTCTTAAGATTTGAATAATGTAGATTGATTTGGTAGTACGAATTTCTACCTCCACATGAATCATACCTATTTTGTAAACTCTAGGGAGAGAAGAGTAGCTGTCTCTTGCTAAGGCTTTTATACACATCATTGACACTATCCATGAATTATTAGCATAATTAGTCATTAAGAGACTGTACTTTGTACACTAATAATCATTCTTAATTGGCTTAATCTTATAATTCTCTATTTTTCATTTACATCTGTGAGTCCTTTACAGATTTCTTTTTTTGTTTTTGTTTTTGTTTTTGTTTTTCAAGATAGGGTTTCTCTGTGTAGCCCTGGCTGTCCTGGAACTCACTCTGTAGATGAGGCTGGCCTTGAACTCAGAAATCTACATGCCTCTGCCTCCCAAGTGCTGGGATTAAAGGCATGCGCCACTACCACCCGGCTATAGATTTCTAATATATCATTCTTTGTTGGATTTTATGCATAAATCAAAATATTCTGATTAATTTTGATAATTAAGGGATTCAATAAATACATGGGGCAGGCATAGAAAAATAATTTCTTAGATGATATGCACATACATACACTAATCTTGAGCTATAAATCACAAAGTGTCATAAAAGTCTCACATAGAAGTTGTTTTCTATAATGAAGGGAGGACTAGATAACATAACCTCAAGCAATACATAAATCAATTGGAATGTAAATTTTACAAGCTCACTGATTTTTTTTAGTACACAGGTGAATTTTGATTAGTATCCTTTAGATCAATAAGCAATTGGCATTATATTTATGTGCAAAGTAATTATTGGCTTAGGACTTTTGATAATGTAAGATTTAAAACAAGCAATCCCATCTTTTATTTCTGGATCTTACCATATAGTGTGTAAGACAAACTCCCCAAGAAGAAACCATTATAAGACTTTTTCCATTAGGAAGGAGATTCAAGTATGATACTGGGGAAAGGAATAGCAGATATTGAGAAGTGCAAATCAACTCTAATTGTGGAAACCTGGCAAAATTCTAATACTGTTATTAGTATTAAAATTATTAGATATTAATTGCTAAGTAATTTTTACAATACTTTTAAATGTAAATGTGCTCTCATGAAGCACAGATAATCTCAAATGACCAATCACAAGAACTTAATTTCTTAATAGTCTTTTTTTCAACAGCACTCTCTGCTATGATGTTCTGTAATTCAGATGGAGAGAAATATGAAAGGATGGTTCTTCCACTTAGCTCTGTGACTGAAGTATTATTTCTAGGAGAAATCATATTATTTACTATATATGTTATAGAGTGAGTCTATGATTGGCTTTCTCAATAGCTCCTGTATATTATAGTCCTTTGGGAAACTATGGGAATAGAAACAAAAATAGAGAAGAAAGAAGAAAAATTTTCTGGTCCTGGATCCAAGTGCAGGATAAATTCATAGTCTCTGATGGTAGAACACAGAAACGAGTCTTGAAAAGCAAATCTGCCAAAGTGGATGTTCTATATTTTCACAAGTGAAAACATTGTCATAGTTTGGTGAAACAAGTTCATGTTCCTCAATCTAAGGATAACTGGGGACAGAGTTAAGATGTGAATCTCTAAAAACCTCCAGGATCCAGCTGCATTACCTGTGTCTGAGCTTCTTCTCTCTGGAGACTGCTCCTCTGCAGTAGATATTGGAAGCCAGGGTCTTCCTAAACACAAGCAGAGAAGCCAGATGCCTAGTTGTGGCTGCTCAAAGGGGTTGTCTGTGGACTAAAACATCAGTGTATTCTAGAATCCAGGGAGATATGTCAAACCTCAGTCGTTGTAATTCCAGTCCCCCTGTTAAGAAGACCTCAATGTAATGAGCATGGGCAATGAAGTTTGAGAATCTCTGCTCTTATTCTCAAACATGTTAGAACCACCCGTAGGATTTTATTTTTGAAGCCATCTATGTACTTACCTCAGAATACCTCCTTTAAAATCTTTTCTCTTCAGTTTTATAAATTCTTTGAAATCTTCTGCAGTATACCTTGTTCATATTCAGCCCCCAATTATTTCCAGATCCAGCTGCTTTTACCTGCCCATCCAACTTTGTACCTTCTTTTATTTCCCCCACCAAGTCTTTTTGTGGCACCCACATATTCTCGGACGTGTGACCTTTCACTGGAGAATTGTTGAGCTACCTGTGGCAACTCTTTTAAGGAAACCTGCCTTTCCCTCTCCTAGCAACGGTTCCTCCACTGGAAACTGTGCTTTGCTCCCCTCTCCATGCTGAGACTTTGTATGGCTTAAGCTTGGAGAGGTCTTGCAGAGGCTGCAATGTTGTCACAACTATTGTTGAGTTCACAGGCAGAACTATCCTTCTTTGTCTTGAAAAGACTGTTTCATTGTAGCTGTCCACTGCCTATTCTTACTCTCATGATCTGACTACCTTCTCTTCCTCAGTGATCTCAGAGACCTTGCAGAAGGATATATAATGTCTTATAGGGGCTGCATTTATGGTGGAAGATTCTGCAGTCTCTTATCCTAGGCACCTGACCAAGATGCCTTCTTGAGAATGAGTGGTGTCTTGTTTTGGTCAACTTGACACAAGCTAGGATTATCAGCTAAGAGAGACACATGATGAAGAAATGCCTCTACAAGATCAGCCTACACAGCCATATAGAGTATTTTCTTTATTAATGACTGATGTGGGAAGGCTCAACCATTGTGGGCGTTTCCATCCCTTTGCAGATGGTCTTAGGTTATATAAGAAAGCCGTCTAGGCACGCCAAGAGGAACACACTTGTTGGTAGTTTTCTTCTATGATTTCTGCTTCAGTTCCTGCATCTTTGTTCATGCTCTGAGTTCTTTTCCTGACATCCTTCAGTGATGGAGTATGAACTGAGATAGGTAAGCCTTTAGTCTTTATAACAGAAATAGAAACCTTAACTAAGACAGAAATTATTACCAGAACTAGAATATGACTGTGGCAGACCTGAACATTTGAGGTCATGGATGAGGTCATGAGGACAGGACTTGGCTGATGCTATTATGTGCTTACAGACAGGAGTCTAGCATGGCAGTCCTCTGAGAGGCCATACAAGCAGCTGACTGAGATAGATGCAGATACTTACTTTCAACCAGTGGACTGAAGTCAGGGACCCCTGTGGTTGAATTTGGGAAAGAGTGGAAGAAGCTGAAGAGGAGAGAGACCCAATAGGAAGACCAGCAGTCTCAACGAACCCTGACCCCTGAGAGCTTTCAGACACTGAGCTACCAACCAGGCAGCATACACGTGCTGATCTGAGCCCCCACCCCCACCCCAACACACATATATATCAGAGGACTGCTTGGTTTGGCCTGAGTGGGAAAAGATGTGCTTTATTAGAGACTTGAGGCCCCAGGGAGTGAGGAGGCCTGGGGCAGGAGGCTACCTCTTGGAGACAGGAGGTGAAGGAATGGGATGAGGAATTGTAGGATGGCAGATTAGGAGGGGGCAATGGCTGGACTGTAAAAAAATTAAAAGTAATAAAAAAAGAAAAGGAAAAAAAGAGACAGGACTTTATCACTTAGCTCTAGAAAAGCCATTGAGTGTTGAGAGCTTAATGATCTATTATTGTAGGAACATAGAAGAAAATACTAATAGAAACAATGGAAGACTGGCTTCTGAGGTTTCAGAAGAAAAAATGAAAGTTCCTTAAAAATCTATTGGGTCCATTAAATATTTAGAAATAACAATCTGTGATTCTGGTTATCTGGGGCTGAAGAACTGGCTCTGATTAATAAGAGACCAGAACTACTGAAGTAAAATTTTTGCTATGCTGGAACAATTGATACTGGTCCACTAGGATGATGAAACAGTTGTGATTAAAAAGCAACCAGAGTCATTGAAGAAAAATATTATAGGGAGTGTTTCCTTGAGGTCAGCACACAGGGAGTGTGATCCAGAGATCAAGGCTGTACCTTGTACTATCAGCTGAACTTGGCAATATGTTAAAATTGCCAAATGGTCTTGGATTTAAAGCAGGAAATGATCATGGAGAGCAACTGAGACTTGGCACTGGGAGAAGCCAGGACAGCAGCAAAGACGCCAGCA
>JADRCD010204648.1:0-25385 GCA_019843815.1 Montemys delectorum | reverse complement strand
CTTGTCCAGAGTCCATTATTGTATGACAAACTTCTGGAAACTGCAGGCCAAGATGACTTCTTTTAATGCCTTCAGATGTGTAGACTATTTATAAGTTTGATACATCCAATAAATTCCATAACTTGGAGGGAAATAGAATAGTTCTCTATATAGGAGAGGAGCTGAAATGGTAGATTAAGGCTCTACCTCAGGGTTTCCCATCTACCTGCCACTCATATTGTATACAGAGTCTTTCTGAACATAAACATCTCTTTACACCACCATATTCTCCGTAGCTGCTTTTGTGTAACAAACAAGGGAGTCCAGATGCTCATGGAAGAGATGGTGTAGCCCACCAGACTAGTGATACTTTCACTCTGGTCCTCTACAGAAAAGGTTTGTTAGCCTTTAGTTATTAAGCTAAGCTGTTCTGAGTGACTTGAGAAAAATGAGAATAAAACAATCACTTCAGTATTTTGTCTGAAGAGTTGTAGCGCATATTAACCAGAAAATCGTTCTGCTCCCAATTCTACATTTTGCTTGATGTGCATAAAAGCAACTCATCCATTGCTATTAATTACCCTGGCCTCCACATGAGTACAAGAGTAGAACCCCTACACCCTGTTGCTCACCAGTAAACATTCTACAAATTTAGAAAATTATTGAGTTGAAACTTCTCCCCTTCTTGATAAAAGTCTAGAAGTGTTAATATTCTTGGCAAAATTATTTTTGCAGTAATTGCTGTATCCATCTGCTCTGCGATATTGATGAGACTGTGAGAGCCCCGCTCCCGTATTCATGCTTCCTTGCTCCCAGGAAGCTGGAGACAGTTCCTTTCCATCCTGAGCCTCCAGCACCACGGACAACAGAAAGCTTTTCCTTGGAGGACCTCAGACAAGATTGACACTTGGCCTGGAGTTGGCCCTCTGGGAGCAAATCAGTCTAGAGAGAGTTCTGTTGATGTAAGTAGAGTTTAGGGTTTTTTTCCTGTAGAGAACACTTTCTTTCCTAAAAGTCATGCCCACACGCTTGGGGGATGTTCCCCATCTGCTGGAGTCATGAAGCAAAGCCAAGGGCTCTGCCTCTGTCTATCTCAACCATGGCTCTAGAAACCTGAAGAGGCAGGATGACGCATGCTGTCAGTGTGTCTGACAGAAAGCTTCTGCAGAGCGTAATTTCACTGGGATTTCACTCAATATTTGTTTAATTTTTAATTATATATGTATTATTTGCTTAAAAAACATATCTAGCACAATAACTCCTAGGTTTAAAAGGCGGAGTGGGGGTATGCAAGCACAAGATAAAATTTTACATGAAAAATAACAACAAACATGAGCTAGAGAGATGGCTCAGCAGTTAAGATCATAGACTGTTCTAGGGTATCTGACAGTCATACCACATTATAATATACCACTTCCCATGGTGGGACTAATGGTTCCAGCAGCATATGTATAGCAGAGGATGGCCAAGTCGGTCATCAATGGGAGGAAAGGCCCTTAGCCCTGTGAAGGTTCTATGCCCCAGTGTAGGGGAATGCCAGGGCCAATAAGCAGGAGAGGGTGGGATGATGAGCAGGGGGAGTGGGGAGGGAACAGGGTTTTTTTTGTTGTTTTTATTTTATTTTATTTTTTTGGAGGGGAACCTGGGAAAGGAGATATTGTATGCCATGTAAATAAAGAAAACATCTAATAAAAATTAATTAATTAATTAATTAATTAATTAATTAATTAAAAATTAAAAAAATACCTACCATTAGTCTTCCTCATGGGTATAGCTTAAGGTCTATCCTATTAGACAATCATTCTAGAACCTGGGCGGATGTAGGTTAGTGTCCTACAAGGACAAATAATTTAGGTTTCAGAGATCAATTGTGAGAAGGAACTTTTCTGTGGCATGTCTTAGAGGATGAACAGGGAAGCATCTCATTCAAAATTCTAGACTCCCCTTTCTATAAACAGTTTCAATCACCACTTTAGCCATGTTGTGAGAGCTGGACCTGTTTTTTTTCCAGTCATTACCTGGATTGCCACCAAGGACCAGAGAGGTAAGAAAAATAACATCTGATCATGCCATGTTTGTACATTTGAAAGGACAGCACTTTCTTTTGAGATTTTTGGTGTTTGTGTGCTGTGTATGTGTACTAGTGTGTGTTAGTGTGTGTTAGCATGTCAGTTTTAGTATGCTTGTGTTACTGTGTATGTTTGTGTGCTTATATACGTGTTAGTGTTTATTAGGGTATGTGTTTGTGTTAGTGTGTGTTAGTGTTTGTGTCAGTGTGTGTTTGTGTGTGCGTTTTTGTGTTAGTGTGTATTTGTGTGTGTGGGCACATATCTGTGTGTCTGTGTGAAAATAATCTTTGGTGAAAAGGTGCTGATAAATCAGAAAATGGCCATTTGTTTTTGATTATGTTGATGTGGCTCCATTGGTGAAAGCAACTTTATTGACATCACATCCAAACATCTCTTTGTGTTGTTGTTTTGTTCTGTCTAATCATAAAATCCCAAACCTAAGAATCCTTGAACTCTCAAATCTATTAATGTCAGGATTCCTTATAGCCTTAAGAACATGCCCAGGGAGGTGGCTCAGCCAATAAAGGCATCTGTCACCAAACTTGAAAACTTGAGTTTGACATGCAATATCTACATGCTAGAAGACACGAATTGCCTGCAGCAAGTTGTTCTCTGAATTCCACATGTAGAAAGTAGCATCACACACACAATAAAAAATAATAATACATAGATGTAATCTTTCTTAAATTAGATGTTTGCTTGTATTAAAAGGATGAGACATACTTTTCAACTACTACTGCTACTACTACTACTAGCAGTAGCAGCAGCAGCAGCAGTAGTAGTAGTAGTAGTAGTAGTAGTATTTGTTTGTTTGTTTGTTTGCCAAGCACAGCTAAAAAAACCCCAGGAGATGGCAAAGAGCTAGGGGCCTCAGGATGAAGGAACAGCATAATCCTATATTCTGTCTTTAAACAAATGTTTACCTTTTCTCTATACTTACATTTTTCCTGTATGTCTGCATACCACCAGAAGAGGGTGCTCGAGCTCTAGGAACTGGAGTTATAGACAGTTCTGAGCCACCATATGGATGCTGGGAACCAAACCCAGATTCTTCAGCAAGAACAGTAAGTGCTCTTAACTATGGAGCCAACTCTCCAGTCCTCCTGGGGCTTTCTGTATGCTTCATCTACCCTAGACTTACAATAAAGAAGTCAACAGTTCAGAAATGCCAAAGGAGACAAACAAAAGAAGTCACCAAAGCCTGCTCTCTCTACCCTACGAAGAAAGACAGCCTAGCTAGAGAGAAAAAGACAGCAGAGAGTGGAGATCTAGATTTCTACTCCAGAGTTTGTTTGAGGGTGCTTTTAGATTCAAAGGATGGTATTGGAGGTCTGGTGCACAGTCAAGTCTTCAAGGCTTTTATTTCTGTCCCAGCAGTGTCAGAGGAAGCTGCCAGAAGAGCAGTTATAGGGACTGACATGCTAGCTAGCCAGGAAGATTGTCTGCAGTCCTAGAAGGAAGCTGGAATTGCTGCCAGCTTGCCAGAGCAACAGCCCAAGAAAGCTAGTAAAGGCAAAAATGTACTTAAACACAGAGTCCCGTAGTGTAATGCCCCAAATAGCCATATTTAAGGAAAAAGATCATACCAATATATGGGAAATTTTCAAAGTGGATATAAGATAAGTCAATAAGGGCTAGAGGAGAATGAAAAAGGAGCAGTAATGCACATAGGTTTCTAGGGCAGAAATTGGTGCGGATCCATATTGTAACTTTGTTTGAACCACAGCACTAGAATGAAGCTTAATATGAATATTGGGCTTTCAGTGACTGTGTGACTATCAACCTAACTGGCTTTGGAATCACCTAGGAGACACATCTCTGGGTTTGTCTTTGTGTTTCCAGAGAGGCTAAACCAAGGAGAGAAAAACCTGGCAGTTGGTGGCACCATCTCACAGATCTGATAAAAACAGAAAAGGGGGAAACAAGATGAAGACCAGTATTGACAGCTTTCTGCTTGCTGCCTGCAGCAACATGACTAGCTGCCTCATACTGCTGCCAAGTTCCTGTCATAGTGGACTACTTCCTGTCTTAGACTGTTAGCCCAAATAAGCCCTTCCCACTGTAAATTCCTTCTATCACACCGTGGGTCAGGGAGGGGAGAGAATTCACTGAGAACATGTGAATGTGGGTTTCCAGGGTTAACACTCTGGGAGGATGTGTATGCATTGAGGAGACAGGGGATAGCTATGCCCCCTAATCACTTTTGCTCTAAGCCTAAAACTGCTCTACAGTTGAAAGTGTATTAAACTTTTAGATTAACTTTTGGATTAAATCAAAGTTTTCAATATTATCATATTTTGATGTTTTTCATGACTTTCAGGAACAATGAACAATTTCTGGCCTAAAAAATAGGTTTGTTGTAATAATCACTGTATCTCCAAATGAAAATTTTAAATTAAAGGGTATATATTCATTTTATTTATTTTTATAAAAAGGATTGAAATTTAAAGATTTTAGATGTAACTACTAGACTTTTTACAAAGTAAATATATTACGTAAGCACTAAAAAGACCATAAAGATATAAAATGAGATTATACAGATATTAGAACTGTCTAAGAAAATATTTGTTTTATGATGTTGATTATTTAACCCAAGGCACTCTGGTAAACAGCCTACCACTGAGCTACACCTGTAGTCCCAACCATGATTTAAAGCTGTGGGATAATATTTCATTAAGAAATAGCAATCTTGACTTGGTATGATGGACCATGCCTTTAATCCCAGCACTTAGGAGGCAGAGACAATGGATCTCCCTGAATTTGAGGCCAGCCTGGTCTACATAGTGAGTACCAGGACAACCAGAGCTACAGAGAGAGACCCTGTTTCAAATAAAAGGAAAAAAGAGAGAAAAAGAAAGAAAGAAAGAAAGAAAGAAAGAAAGAAAGAAAGAGAGAGAGAGAGAAGGAAAGAAAGAGGGAAAGAAAGGAATTACATTTTTTAGAAGAAATTTTTGAACATAACAAAGAATAGACAATATAAATGAGAAGCAAAGAGAAACTTTAGAATTGACAATAAAAAGATGAAATAAAAAATTGAAAGGTTGGCTTCAGAAAACCATGCTAGAAGAGACGGAAGGAAATGTATCTTACTATCACTTCCAGTTGATGTGATAAAATCGTCTGACAAAAGCAACTTAAGGGAGAATAGGTCTTCCCTGGGTCACAGTTTATCCTTATAGTCTAGTTCATCATAAGGCAGAACAATCAGACAGCAGGAGCTGTGGTAGCTGAGGATATGATGCGTTCACAGTCAGGACATGGTAACTTCGTTAGCAGTCATGATAACTCCTCACAAACATGCCCAGAGGCCCATCCCCGAGTGATGCTCTATCCTTTGAAGTTGGCTGTTAACACTAACCATCATAGTAAGTGAAAGAAAAGACAGAGCAGTACTCATTACTGAATCTGAACAAAACCAAAAAAGGGACTAAAACCAATTGTGCTGGATAATTTTATGTCAACTTGATATAAGCTCAAATCATGTAAGAGGAGGTAGCTTCAGTTAAGAAAATGTCTCCATAAGATAAGGCTGTAAGCAAGCCTATAGAACATTTCTCAATTTGTGATCGATGGGGGAGGGCTCATCCCACAATGAGTGGGGCCATCCTTGGGCTGATGGTCCTGAATTCTATAAGAAAGCAGGCTGAGCAAGCCATGGGGAACAAGCCAGTGGTTCTCCACCCTTGGGGATCACATACAGATATCCTGCAATCAGATGTTCAAAATTCATAACAATAGATTACAGTTATGAAGTAGCAACAAAGCAGTGTTATGAATGAGGCCACCACAACATGAGGAACTGCGTTAAAGGGTCACAGCATTAGGAAGGTTAAGAACCACTGCTGTAGACTATGTCAAGTTAAAGCTAACCAGGATTGATGGATGTAGATAGATAGACAGATAGACAGACAGATAGGCCCAAATAAATCTCATTTCTATGAACATAGTTTTGACTTTGCAGACCCATCAAGAGATATTGAAAGTTCTTGCAGGTTTCCATATTACACTCAGAACTATTGAGTAAGACCATTTATCATTCTAACATGGGGCCGGAGATATAGATCAGTAGTAGAATGCATGCCTAATATGCCCTAGGTTCTGGGAATGATGTCTAATCCACCTAAGACTGAAACCAAACCAACCCACCGAGTTTTGCAGTACATTATTGGACACAACTCTTGACTCCTATGTAATCATTTTTTTATCTACATGCTTTCTATGGCTGTGGCCATGGACATTCTCCACTTCTCCATCTGGGGTTTTGTCATGGATCTGAACATTAACAAACTTAAGGCATATGATGGCTAATATTGATTGTCAATTTGGCAATCTAGAATCATCTAGGAGATAAATCTCTGAGCATGTCTGTGAGAGATTTCCTCAACTGGGTTAACTGAGGTAGAAGACCCAGCCTAAATGTGGGGAACAACTTTTCACAGGTAGGAGTCTGGGCTGCATAAAGTGGAAAAAGTGAGTGAGTAGTAGCATTTACTCCTTCTTGACTATAGAAATGATGTCATAAGCTGCCTTAAGCTCCTGCCACTATGCCTTTTCTGCCATGATACCTTCAAATTGTGAGCCCAAATTAACCATTCCTCCCTTCATTTGCCATTTCCAGCCATTTTGTCTCAGCAACACATAAAGTAACTATTACAAGACAACAGAGGCTTTACGCATCCTCTTCCATTCAACTGAAGCTCCATAAAAAACAAACAAGGAACAGACTCAGGTGAACCTCACAGTGAGAAGCCTGCATGAGTTGGATAGCCAGACTAACACAGAGATCATCTGAGAACCACTGACCTCACACTTATGAATACAGGCATATAAATAATTCATTGTTGGAGTCCATTGCACCCTGGGTTGTTTTATTATCCAGAGTCACTGTGATAATGATCGACTTGATTAGAGCTACTCTGTCAGTTGAGTAAAAGGAACCACAAAAAAGCAGGATTAATCAGACAGGAGGAATAGAAAACTAATGCGCAATAAGACAGCCTTGTTAAAAGAATTGAGACCATGAATATTGTCTTGAATGAGGTCAGAGTAAAGAAAAAAATCAATCAAAGGCATAACCACAACATAGTGTAATTAACAGCTCTCAGGATGTAAGAAGGCCTCTCTCCTTGCATGGGAAACAACAAAGGATGAATCTCACCAAATAACCCTGTAGGTTGGGATTCAGAATGCCCTTCCAGAAGTGGAGGGAGGGGGGCACTGTGTGTTTTATCTACCCATTGATTCCTCTCTCACACTGTTAAGTACCTGTGGAGGTTTGAATATGCTTGGTCCATGAGAAGCGATACTATTAGAAGGTGTGGCCTTGTTAGAATAGGTGTGGCCTTGTTGGAGGAAGTGTATCCCGGTGTATGCAGGCTTTGAGGTCTCCTAATACTCAAACTTCACCAGTAAGGAAGAGATCCTCCTCTGGCTGCCTGTGGAAGCCAGTCTTCTCCTGGCTGCCTTCGGATCAAGATGTAGAACTCTCAGCACCTCCTCCAGCCCTGAGTCTGCTTGCGAGCTGCCATGCTTCCCACCATGATAATAATGGGCTGAACCTCTGAAGCAGTAAGCCAGCCCCAATTAAATGTTGTCCTTTATAAGAGTTGTCTTTGTCACGGTGTCTGCTCACAGCAACGGCAGCCTAACTAAGACAGCATCTACCTTACTATAGCCATTCTTAAGCTAACTCTACTGCCTCTACTTGGCTACTATAGCAAGAAATACTAGAAATGTGATAGGAGTGGAGCAGGCTACAAATACATTTAGATAAGCACCTTACCAGGACACCTTGATAACATATATATTAATAGAGCTTAATTTATTTTCCCTACAATGCCAAATGTTTAAGAATGGTAAGGCTGGGCAGTGGTGGTGCACACCTTTAATCCCAGCACTTGGGAGGCAGGGGCAGGTGGATTTCTGAGTTCTAGTCCATCCTAGTCTACACAGTGAGTTCCAGGACAGCCAAGGCTACACAGAGAAACCCTATCTCAAAAAAAAAAAAAAATAGTAAGAAAAATATACCAGGACTTGAAACTGAGACAAATTATGCACTTAAAGAGCTACAACAGCCCGGCATTGGTGGAGCACCCCTTTAACCTCAGCACTTGGGAGGTAGAAGCAGGTGGATTTCTGAGTTCTAGTTTATCCTGGTCTACACAGTGAGTTCTAGGACAGAGAAACCCTGTCTCCAAAAACTAAATGTAGAAAAAAGAAAGAAAGAAAGAAAGAAAGAAAGAAAGAAAGAAAGAAAGAAAGAAAGAAAGAAAGAAAGAAAGGAAGGAAGAAAGGAAGAAAGGAAGAAAGGAAGAAAGAAAGAAAGAAAAAGAACTACAGTGAGGGCACAAAGTGACACTCTTCCAAAAGCACCCAATGACAGTCTTTCCTTAGGACACTTACTCAGAGGCACAGTGACACTCTTCCTTCAGGATACTTGCTCCAAATTTTTCTTGCTGAGGACATTTCAAGTTTAAGGGTTTTGTTGTTGTTGTTGTTTTGTTTTTACCATCAAGTTCCATTTAGTACTGTAAAAAATGGGAGTGATAAAGGCAGGATTGTCTGAGAATCCTATTCACAGGCTATTTATTATACATAGTACTGGAAACAATAAGCCTTCCATATTTGAAACATTTTGATACAAGATAAAGATAGTAAGTAAAATACCTTTCTTCACAAACATACTGGGAATGTATTCATATCACTAGGACATAGGCTCACCATGTCGGCTTGATTTTTATCTACTTCAGTCCATATTTTCACATTTTGAATACTTGTTTCAGTACAGAGGAGAATGTCAATTAAGATAATTGAAATTTTACATAGTGTATCTTGAGACATATCAGGATTCAACTATTAAAAAAATAATAGAAAAATCTACAAGTACAAGTAAACCAGGACTTGCAGTAATCCATGAATAAATAAGGAAATCTCAAAGAACTATAGAAAATACTTTTGAAGTGGATAAAAAGAAAATATACTACAATTAAGTGAGTCCTTATGTTAGAAAAGAAGGAGGTTCTTAAAGTTACTTACTATCCTTAAAAACTCTGAAAGGGAAGAACAGACTAAACATTACTGAGTTGAAGGAAGAAAATAGTGAACAGAAATCAATTACAAAGCAACAAAGAAAACAAACAACACCAAAAGCAGATTTTTGAAAACAGCAGTGAAAATAACAGGCCTCTGAGAACAAAGACAAAGAAAAACAGGAAAACAAAACAGGAAAAAAAAGAAAGATTGCACATATGAAAAACAAAAGAAGAGACATCACTACAGACTATGCAGATGGTAAAGGATAGTAAGAGGTAACTATGACCACTTGAACAGAAATAGGATGAAATAGGCAAATCCTTCAAAATCTGTAAGCCACCAAAATTCAACTAATATAAAATGGATACCTGTGATTATCAAAGAAATTTAACATCATTTTTAAAAGTCCTGGGGGAAAAATTTATGATGCTGACAGCAGCTTTACAAAATGTAAACATTTAGGTAAATATCAAAACACACTCACACTGAAAACTATAAAATATTGATGAAGAAAAATATCACAAATAAAATTCTTTAAATTTTTATTTTTTAATATTTTAAACTGTGTGTATGCATGTGTGCATGTGTGAGAACACATATGTGCACACACACATGCACATAATATGAGTGCAGGTGCCCATAATGTCCAGCGGTATCATATCCTTCTGAAGCTAGAGTTAAAATATGAGCTTCCTGACATAGGTGCTGGACTCTGAACTTGAATTCTGTGGATGAATTCTCCTTCTAGCTCCAAAAGTCATAAATTAAATTATGTGTGGACTAGGAAAGTCTCCCAATTAATCTGTAGATTGAATCTAATAGCAATTAAAAGGATTCCAAATCACACCATTCAGTGTTCATTCATGATAGTTGTGACAATCAAATCTGTACTGACTTGACAAAAGGAAATACTCTTAGATCAATGGAACACACTAGAGAGGCCAGAAAGAGGTAAGCAAATATTCATTATTTCTGTTTTTCTTTTTTAAATCCCATGCCACTATGTAGCTCTGGCTAGCCTGGCACTCATTATGTTGACCTCACAGGCACCTGCTTGTGCCTGTTAAGTGTTGGAATTAAATTTGTGTGCCACTGCTGGAGAACTCTGCTACAGTCACCATGCTATCTCAGTCCACCATGTCTGGATTGCTCTCCAAGCTCTGCATAAAATGGAGGGCTCCCTTTCTCAGCAGGGCTTCCCTGTCTCTGCCTAACCTTACTTGGAGAGTATCTCTGAGCATAGACACCTGATTGAAGCATGATCCTGTGCATAACTCAGTACATAAGTCCTGCTCTAACTTTCCACCCATAGGTGTTGTATTATGACCAATCGGCCCTCTCTAGCCATAACCCTAAGAGCCCTTCTATATCCTACACTTGGAACAATAGAATAGATCTGTTGCCAGAAGTTCTTCTGTCATATTCATGACTATCCAAACCCTGCTCATCACGTCTCCACCCTCTGCCCTCCTGGCTCATTGCCAAGCACCTTTGAAGAGAAGGTAGACCCACATGACATTAAGCATGGCCTTCTCCACTGATCTCTCTCTCTCTCTCTCTCTCTCTCTCTCTCTCTCTCTCTCTCTCTCTCTCTCCCCTCTCTGTCCCCTCTCAGTTCTTTTAGAATTCCATACAATGTATTTTGATCATATTTACCCTTCCCCAAATTCCCTCCAGAAATACCCCCCTTCCTACTAACTTGATTTTGTACCCTCCTCCTTTTAAAAAAAGCTTCAAGTACAATTTGGGCTGCACTTACACTTTTGAACGTATAGACTTCCCCTGGAATGGGATCAACCTACCAGGGGACACATCCTTAACAAAAACATACTTCTCCCTCTTTCCACACCTATCAATTGCCAGTAGTTCCTCAGCTGAGAGTGAAACTTTCTGCTCACCTCCTCTCTTCATGCTAGGATTTTTTTTCTGGTTTGATTTTCCATGAGTCTGGGTCATGCTGTCACAAGGGCTGTGAGTTCATATGTCCAACTCCCCTGTTGTAGCTGGGCTACTATAAAATCCACCATATCTGGATTTTCCAACTTTTCTCCATTTCTACAATGATCCCTGAGCCTGGGAATGGCAGGGTATGATATTGATGACCCATTTAAGGCTGAACATTTAGAAGTCTCTTATTCTCTACCTATAACAGTTGTAGGTCTCTATGTTAAACACCAACTACTGCCAATAAAAACTTCTCTATTGCTACACTGATTTCTGGGCATACTGACTTGTAATGACATAGTCACAGATTTGTGCAGTTTAATACTATGCTCATTTTGCAGGGTGATGATATGTTGTCTGCTAGGGCCTATGATATGTCTAGTATGGATTCTTTGCCTCAATAATGATGCCAAGAATGGATTTCTTATGGAGCAGGACTTGAATGCAATGAAAAGGTGGTTGTTTGCTCTCTGACATTCATGCTATTATCAGAATAGTCTTGCCATGTTTACCATTATTGGAGCTTGCAGGGGTCATAGATGTATAAGACAAGTGATTACTTTTCTCTTCCAATAGTGTGTATAGCACTTTACAGCACTATGCAAGCTAGCTTGTGCTGTATGGATGAAGCTTTAGGAGAAGGATAAATATGATCAACCAGATTGATTTATCTATGTTCTTTAGCATGTGCTACATTCAACAATACAGTCTTAACCAACAAGTTCTACAGCACAATCAAGAGTAATGCAATCTCTTATAATCATTGGATGTCTGTCCCATCCTGATATCATGTCCTTTATTAGTCTGTGGCATTTAGTTTGGGATTGTCTTCATGTTATAGAGTAACTCCATTTATCTCCTTTTGTATGTATGTATGTATGTATGTATGTATGTATGTATGTATGTATGTATGCATGCATTGTTTTAGAAAACATTTATGACTTTTTTGAAAGTTCTCTAGTGTTATTTATTCCTCACCATAGTCCCTACTCTCCCCTGTCCTATTCCCTAGCCCAGTTTAACCTTGTCTTTCCATTATTCCCCTTAACCTTTATATCACTACATTCTATCTCCGCTCCCTTGACATTCCTTCATAGCCTCTTAGTAATTGTAACCTCAGTGGGCACCCTAAATAAAGCACATATCTGAAGATTCAAAGCTACCATCTACAAGCGATCAAACCATGACATCTGTCTTACTGAGTCTGGATTACCTACTCAGAGGGATTGTCTCCAGTTCCATCAATTTACCTGCATGTTTTATAACTTCATTTTTCTTAACAGCTGAATAATATTCCATTGTGTAAATTTACATTGTATCTTCATCACTTGATGACTGTCTAGGTTCTTCCCATCTCATGACTCTTGTGAGTAGAGCAGCAATGAGTACAGATGAGCAGGTATCTATCTATATAGTAGGACATCGAGTAGTTAGTTGAGTATATGCCCAAGAGTGCTTTAGTTGGATTCTGTGGTAGATCTACTTCTAATCTTTTGTGTAAATTCCACTTTTTGTAACTCTAGCTCCAGGGCATCTGATACTTTCTTCTGGTCTTTTCAGGTAACTGTACATGCATGACATATATACATATAAATTAAAATAGAATCACAATAAAATAGCCTTACATACAAACAAGGGGTTGACAGACTACTGGTACTCTTTAGGGTGAGATGTAACAGAAACACCTTCAACAAGCGAACTGAAGGCACATATTAGGTGTGTGTGTGTGTGTGTGTGTGTGTAGGACTTTTCTGTTGCCACTGAGTGATAGTTACATCTTGAAAGCAGCACTCACTAAGGGGTTGAAATGGCATCCTTTGTTCTAGCCACAACTGCCCAAACAGCCAACCAATATCTCCAAGTTAGTATGGCATTTAGTGGGATGAGAATGGTGTTAAATCAGCCAGGTTCACAGGATGTTGACAGAAGTTATTTTGAAACTTCAACTTTATCATCATCATAATAACAGAATTGCTTTCTATCTTGTGCAATCCCCTCCTGTTGGCCTAGGCACATCTGTGTCTATTGCAGCAATATTCATGACAGTCAGGTTAGGGAATCAGTATAGGGGTCTGTCAAGAGGGGAATGAGAAAAAAATGTGGTATATGTGCACAATGGAGTTTTATTCAGAAGTAAAAAGGAATGATATTATAATGTCATTTCCTAGGGAGTGAGTGTAATTGGAGACCATCATACTACACAAAATAAATCAGACTTGGAAAGCTAGATATCACCTTTTCCATCCATTTGGATTTTCTAGCTTTTTTAAATATATAGATACATAAAACCATATATGTGTGTATATATTCTGAAGGGGAGGACAGCTGGGAAAGATGGCTGAGTGTTTAAAAGCATTGCCTGCTCTTATAGACTAGGGCTTGGTTCTCAGGTCTACATGGCAGATTACAACTATTCTTAACTCCAATTCTAAAAGATTTGCTGCCTCTTTTTGTGGGTACCAGGCATGTATGTGGTACACACACATACATGTAGGCTGAATACTCATACACAATGAAGTTAAAATAAAATTTAAAAAATTAAAAATATATTTTGTGTGGATGTTCAAGCATATGCCAACAAGCCTGTGTGAGCATGACAGACAGTCATGGCTCCTTCTCCAGCACATGTGCTTTGCTCAAGGAGCCCTCAGTCAAGAAGTCATACTTACTGGGCATGGTGATGTTGGACTGTAATCTCACCTTTTTGGAAGGCTGAGGTAGCAGAATTGTCACCCTGGGCTGCAGAGTAAGTTTAAGGCCAGACAGTTCTCAGCATCAGAGCCTGCATCAAAAAGTAACTCCAGAATTTTGTTTCAGACATTATGGCTCATGGTGAGGAGTTTGCTTTTAGCCTTCTACCTCCCAGGCCTTAGGGTGTCTGAGGAGAGGTAGAAGGACTCTTGCTTTCTGTCTATGACACACTCGGTCACCTAGCAGCTGGAAAAGATGTGTTTGCCCAGAGCTCCACAGGACTTCACATGAAAGGAACTCCATGGTCCTCAGCACATCACCAGAGCTGGGCAAGTTCAAGATGGACATTCACTCTACGTGGGGAGTTCACATCTCTCTGCATTTTGTGACTCCACTCTTAGCAATCTCACTGCCACCCCATCTCAGTTAATTTCAAATGACAGATAACACTAATCCCATGCATTCCACCTCATACCGGCTGGGGGCTTAAGGGCGAGCACTGTCCCCACTACTGAATCTCAAGCCAGAAAATGCCCCTTTACATACTTTTTAAAAAAAGAACCAGTTCTTAGGGGGATAACATGCACTTGGAGGATAAAGCCTCATATAAGACCCTGCGAAAGTAGCAAGCTGGAGCAGAGCTACCTGGAGCATTTATGCAGGGGGCTATTGAAAATATTTCCTACAGCAGCCGGGGTCAATCCCTTGTGAATGAAAGCTTCCTTCTTCTTAATTGCACACGGAATAAAGCACATTGGTGTCTCCTATTGTCATTTTAGATGACAGGAACTCAAGTACAGACCTACCCTTTTGTATTTAAATACCCAGCCATTGATGCTTACTCCTGGAGAAACAGATTCTGTGAAGAAGGAGACGCCTGAAGTCTCAGTAGGTGTGGCCCGCAGAAAACCTCAATGACCAACTGAGGAATTCTGTCCCCAGGAGTCCTTACAAACAATCAGATGTGAAACAGATTTCAAACAAATTTGGAAGTCTGGATCAGCAGAGCTGGGACATTTCCAAGACTAACAATGGTTATAGTCTAAAGCTAATCACATATTGAACCAATGTATCAATGTAACTACCATGTCTAATAGGACTTTGCTCTGCTTTTTTTTTTTTTAACTTGCCATGCTCAAAGAAATACTCAAAAAGTTAAAAATGAGGGCACGCAATATAGAGATTTTATCCTTTATTGGGAATTTTCTTTAATATAAACTTATATTGTGATTGTAGCTCCCAAATATGTATTTTTAATAAGAAGCAATAATGGTCAGTGTCTCTTGTGTGATTTAAAGACACTAATTCCACAAGTTGCTTGTTAAACTGAATTCCACTAAAGGCATACATCCTTAGAAGTTTTAACTTGTTTTGGGTTAAGATGGGCAGTTGCATGGCTCCTGGGAGTCTCGTTACCAACTGCTTACTGAGACTCTGTACAGTTAGGTAGGGTGGCTATAATTACTTTATAGATTAAAAATGGAAGAGGGGTTGCTGAAAAAGTGAGTAAAAGCCCCTGCTGCCAAGCCCAGCAACCCAAGATCTATCTCCAGAACCCATATGGTGGAAGGAGAGTACCAACTACCCCAAACTGTCCTCTGACCTCCACAGGTTTTCTGGTATATAGGCCTCTCCCTACCCCTGCAACATGAATATGAGTAAACAAATGTGAAAAATTTGTTTTAAAAAGTGTGCTGCTTAGCTTTAGTTGTCTAGAACCACCTGGAAAGAGAGTCTTACTAGAAACTACCTAGATCAGGTGAGTGGTGGGCTTTTCTGTGGATGGATGCGGGAAGGTTCAAAGAACCCCAGTGAGGTCACAGTGAACTCCCCGCAGTGGTAATGTGCACAAGGCTGGGTCTGGTACCCATACTACCCAAAACCTAAGCTGTTTTGTTCTTCCCAATCTTCCAGTTTTCATAACCATTTTCCCAACTAATTCACTGAGATACCACTAAAGGAATGATACCTAAAGAATAGCTATAGTAGCTTACGTGTAGGAGTTATGCCTAAAAGACAATTACCATGGTTTAAATGTATAGCTAGATGAGAAGCCTTAGTCTAGGTAAAGTTAACTCCACCTGTACTCAGTACTTCCCACAGAGACAAAGGATGAACAAGTTAATTTTGCATGGTCAAAGAGAGTTCAGTTCATGGCCACTTGGCAGTATGAGCTTGGGAGTAGGAATGTGTGCTTTAGGAATATGTACTATAATGGCAGTAGAATTATATGCTGGAATTATTATTATTCAATTATTGGAAGACATGAAGCAGAGAGAGCTCCCCTCCTGAAGATGCAGATCCAAGTGTATTTCCCCAGTGACCCAGCTCATACAATGAGGCCACATCTACATTTTATCACTTCCCAATAATGCTATTGTCTTAGGAATTCATCAAGAGATTAACCCATCAATTAGAAGTCCCATGACCTCTGGGAATGCCCTCATGGACACACTCAGAGGCGGGCTTCACTTTTCTCCCAGACGTATCTTAATTCAATCCCAGTAGACAATCAAAATTCAGCAGCACATTACTGAAGGTCACATAGTTCTGGAATAGTTGGGAGTAGAACTATATATGGTACAAAAGGGTTTCTCAGCATTAATTTTGTTTGCTCTCCTGTGTATGTAGTCACTAGGCCTAAGATGGTTTCCATTACACCACCATGAACTTCCACTCATCCCCCGATGTTTATTCTTTCCCTCTTTCCTTTATGGTAAAAGGAAATTCCCATTGCCACAAAGGGCCACACAGAATGACTCTGCTCTCTGGCTTTCCTTGTAGCTAAGTCCACACAGGATAGGTGAAAAGACACAACTTCTCCTACCTCCAGGCTGGTTGTACTCTTGAAAGTGAGCTATGGAGCACGGAATTGAAGGCAGAGTCTCTAAGTGAAGGAAGATCAAGGCTGATGCACAGAATGACAAGCTCATGAAGCAGAGCTATCCCAATGGCTTACAATATTACATGCTAAATGGCAGACCTCTCAAGTTCCTGTATCCTTTAAGCCACTGTGACTTTAGATGTTTGTATTACAAAGGCTGAACCAATTGTACCCAATACATCCATTCTAACCTTCTTTCCCTTTCTCCTCTCAATTAAAATGCAAGAAGTTCCGATTCTTCTCACCTGGAATGTTGAATAGAAATGACTAACATTGAAACCTTGGGCTCAGAGTCAAAGGAGAACATCATTAACTGTATCCTACTAGCAAGGCAAAGCTGATTGAAATTCCCATATGTAGTCTGATGATTTCGAGGAGGCGGAATCTGGGGAAAAAAATCTATTTTGGGCAATATGCTCAATTGAGACCTTTGTACTATGACAGCTTACTGGGAAAAATAAGCATCTCTTTTATTTGGATTTACTTCTGGAAGATAAATATGTGCAGGTGAGGCAGGGGGATAAGCTCAAGGATGGTCACACAATAGATTCTCATACATATGACAATGAAGACTTACCACTCAGGATCTCACTGTTCTTTCTATCAGGTGGTGAATGAAGAATTCAGGCTAAAACGTTGAAGGTTTGTATGTAACTTGTCAGATTATGGCAAGTGCTATAAATGACGTTTACTCAAATTCACAAAAGCTTGTGATTTTTTTGAAACACTTTATATAAAGACGAATTATGATGCATTCTAAAGACCTGTGTACAATTTCAACTAATGATAAGAGATGCTAGATCGATTCCCCACATAGGAAAGCCATGGAGTATAGACATTGTAGACAATTATCATGATAAAAGCACTGCTCTGAGGATTGGTTACACATCCTGTTTCAGTGACTTGGTAGCATATTATTTGGAGTAAATTTTTCTTCTCTTTTTTTCAGAAAGGTTTTTGTCTATGTGTGTGAGTATCCATGGGGGCCAGAATAGAAGCATGTATCCTTTGGAGCAGAAATTGTAGGCAGTTGTGAACATCCCCATGGGGTGCTGGGGACCTAACCCTCACTCTCAGCAAGGGTAGTGGATTAGTCAGGGTTCGCTAGAGTCACAGAACTTACAGTAGTCTCTCTGTAGTAAAGGAGTTTATTGATGACTCACAGTGTGTAGTCCAACTCCCAACAATCAACTCCCAACAACGGTTGGCAGCAGCTGTGAATGGAAGTCCAAGGATCCAGCAGTTGCTCAGTCCCACAAGGCAAGCAGGCAAAGCAGAGCAAGCCTTCCTTCTTCCAATGTCCTTATATAGGTTTCCAGCAAAAGGTGTGGCCCAGATTAAAGGTGTGTGCCACCACACCTTTAATCCCAGATGACCTTGAACTCGTAGACCTTCCTATCTTAATCTTCTAGGATTCTTAGCCACTATGCCTCAAGATCTCCATGCCAAGATCCAGATCAGAAACTCGTATCTCTCAGCCTCCAGATTAGGGCCACAGGTGAGCCTTCTAATTCTAGCTTGTAGTTCATTTCAGATATAGTCAAGTTGACAACCAGGAATAGCCACTACAGGTAGCAAGCACTCTTAATTGCTGAGCTATCTCTCCAGCTCCTTTCCTAGCTTTACCCACTGTCTGGTTGTTTCTTCATCTGAACTTACAGACCTTAGAGTCTGCACCATCAGTTGATTTGTTGAATGGAGAATCTAAAGATGAGAAATGCTTAGCGTATTTGCAGGCTCTCTGAATGGTCTATGCCAGTGTTGATTGATGTTGGTATTATTATTTTCAAATGATAGTTGTACGTACCCCACATATTTCCTCATGGCCTCACTGCTGACTTCATGCCTTCTGAGGTGGGATCCCACGCAGCCTATGTAAGCCTTCAACTTGTAGTATCCTGCCTTCTCCTCTTGAGTGCTGGATTATAGGTATATACCAACAAGTCTGACTAAATGATGAAAATTTCTATTTAATTAAATTTATATTATATAATACACTGTATATTATTATATATTATATATTATACATCACATATCATATTTTAAATATTATATATAACAATTATATATATGTACACATATATATGTACATATATATATATATATATATATATATATATATATATAGTTGTTGTTGTTGTGTTTTTTAGACAGAGTTTCTCTGTATAGCCTTGGTTGTTCTGGAACTCACTCTGTAGACCAGGCTGGCCTCGAACTCAGAACTCCACCTGCCTCTGCCTACCAAGTGCTGGGATTAAAGGCATGCGCCACCACCACCCGACCTATATATTATATTTTATATAATAATGTATAATATGTATACTATATTATACATTTACATTTATTTTGTGTGTGAGAGAGAATGTGATTGTGATGGTGTGGACACTGCCAGAAGAGCAGAGCTCTCTTAAAGTATGATCACAAAGAAACAAAAGCACTGGGTGGGAGAGGGTGGTTGAAGGCTCTCTGATGCTCAGCTGTGTGTTCAGACAATATGATCTGCAGGTGCCAGATGAACAACAGGAAGGTGAAGATACGTTCTTATTTCCTTAGAGGCTCTGCTCATATTTGTTGTGGAAAGTAAAAAGAAAAATACACTGTGTATGATGAAACTCAAGAGAAGCCATCATCATAAAGCAATAATGACTACTGGCCAGAAGTCCATCTGTCTGTCTGTAGGTGAAGTGACTTCCCTCCATGGAAGCAAAAAGCTAAGCTTGAGGAGTCACATCCAGGATCATTTGTTGAATAGCAGCACTTAGTGGTGGCTATTGGCACGCAGCTATGGGAGGTACAAAGCTCAGAGACCCGAAAGTCGGCTGCCTTCCCCCTCGGACGCGGTGGATGTGGCAGAGAGCCCTGGGCCAGGCCGCATTTGGGAGGAAACATCTTTGGTCCCGGGAAGCCTCTGCACATCTGCTGTAGACTTCTAGGAGTGGATCTCTCCCTCTACTGCCTTCTTATTGTGTACTCTGCTAATTAGTGATCTTGTCATGGTATGTGTGAGTGAGATGTGTTCACGAGCTCAGAAAAGGGGTCTGAGAGGACTAAGCCGTAGGCTTCTAGGCAGCTCAGGAACAGGCAGCCTTTCTTCTTAGTAGATTAGCTAGTTTAAGAAAAAGCATTTTTTTTTAAAAAGGGCAAAAACCAGTACCCAGTTAGATCTGAATTACAGGGCCAGAGAGATGGCTCAGCGGGGACACTGGGCACTCTTGAGAGTGCTTAGGTTCCAGTCCTGGCACCTACATACATGTCAGCCACAAGCATCCATCTGTAACTCTAGTTGGAGTGAATCTGACACTCCCTGGCCTCTGTGGACATGGTGCACAGACATAGTTAGGTGAAATACCCATAAACATAAGTGAAAAAGTTTAAAATTGAACTGTAAATATGTAACACAATCTTTTAGTATAACATGCCTTGTTTAATATTTGGAAGTTACCACGGAGTATCATTTATTTAATATAAGATATGTATGCTTTTTTCATTTGTAGATATTTAATATAATTTAGCTTGTATTGTTAAAATTTTAATGCTAAGTCTGTATATGTTGCTTCACTAGATTCTGTGTTTTGAGAGATGTGGCTTGCACCTTACATCTGCATCATGCAATGTGTCAGGCCTTCCGACACCACGTACTTGTTGCTTATCTGAAACTCCAGTCAGTGGGTGTCTCGTCTTTTATCTCAAGGCTGAATGTCAAAGGTCTTGCAAAGGGAAATGAAGTTTACCCACACTTTCTTCTTCCATTGGTTAGGGAGAAGAAACCTGGAACCTGGCCTGGGTATCAGTGAACAATTGGAAACAAGGGTGTCCTGCATGCCTGTCAGCCTTCCAATGGGGTCGGAGTATGAATCCCAGACCAGGTACATGTTTATTTTCATCTTTCAATAACTTACTAACTTCTTAAGAGAGGTGTGGGTGAGGGTGGGACTTGTACTTCGGCACATGTCATGATTAATTTATTTAGATAAATACATTGTCCTGGTTCACAGAATACGGAAGATGCAACGAAACCACTGCACAGTTTCCAAGCTGAAGTAACAGCGCCCCTGACAATAAGGTCCATCTACAGGCCTGGACGTCTGACACAAGTGGGACCTTAGAAAAGCACTTGTAATTTATACCTAGTTTTCATGCTCCTGTGCCAGTGCTAGGATAGGAAGCACCCTTCTCTGCCCAAACAAAGAAAAAAAAAAAAGAGGATTTCTCATAGACAGAAAAATGCCATTTTACAAAAGAGCAAGCCCAAAGGTCATCAAAACAGGCTAACAGAATCAGTTTTACGTTCTCTAGCCTACTTGTCAGTCTGGAAGCGAGGCTCTGTGCCGGGGCTTTGTGTAGCACTGGTGTTCAGCTGGGGAGGCTGTCGATGAGCTATCGCTCCACTCCCAGGTGAGAACAGGTGTACAGCACTTTAAATTTCCTGTGGATCTGATTGCATCATTTGTTATATTATCCAGCATAATGACATGAAATACGTAAATAATAAAATGCCAGTTGCCTACCAAAAATTTAAAGTGGCAGAGCTTCTTTTGTTTGTTGGAGATGCTGTTAGCTATTGATGAGGTTTTCCTTAAAAAATGACATCCAAGATGCAGGAAGCCATAGGCGAAAACTTATTCCTCTGCCTGACCAAGTGAATTTCCAAGCAGGAAATGCAGGACCTCGCCCTGTCTCTGCTTCGCAAAGCACATATCCTCTTGGAGTTAGCAAATGCATGATAAGACAGGTCAAGTACACACTTAGATCATATCCATGCTGTGGGAATCAGGTGCACACAAAAGCCAAAGGCTCTTCTACAAAGAAGCTGTTGTACTTCTCACCACGTGTTCACATGCACATCTCACAACTTCTAGCTATCTTTATCTGGCTTGATACGTGTTGCTTGGGGAGAGACTCTTTAGGCCCAAAGAGGGACACAAATAATTTGTTGACTAGGTGATTTCCCATGGATTTAGGAATTCTAAGGCAAACCTCTTTCCAGCTTGTCCTTAGACTGGTGGTCATGCTGCATTCTGTAAAAAAAAAAAAAAAAAAAAAAACAGCTACCTTTCCTAATGGTAGGAAGTATCATTAGTAGACTTTGTAATGCACACAAAGTGATACCAAATTAAAATTAGATTTTGGTTTTAGTTATGAGTATATATACATGTGTGTGGTAAGTGCACAAGAGTATTGGTGTCTATAAAGAGGGCATTGGACTCTATGGAGCTAGAGTTACAGGGAGTTTGAGTTGCCCATTGTGGATGCATGGAACTGAACTCTAGTTCTTACAAGAAGAGCTAGCACTTTAACCACTGAGCCATTTCTCCATCCCCCAAGGCCCACAATGTATTATTTAGTAGCAGAAATGCTGAGGGCCTATTGTGGAAGCTTTGGAGGAGGTGCAAGGAACATAGACACCATTTAGCAAGGTACAACTTCTACCACCATAGACTCAATGTATGGTTGTCTTTAACAAGAAGCCAAGATTTAAAAGCTATGATGTGGTTCTCAGCTAAGAGATAACCTTCATGAAACAATTTTCTACCTCTGAATTCCTTTTTAAAGAGAACAGAATATATAAATTCTAGATGGTGATCTTTAACAATAGGCACAGAAATGACAAGAAAAGAAAGCACAAAAAATAGCTCACCTAATATTGTACAGTGCTTGTTGTATGTATAGAATGTAAGAATAAAAAATCCATTGACCAACTCATGCTGGCTGATATTGTTGGATTCCAGTTCTGAATTGGCAAAAGCTAGATACAAAAAAAAAATACATTCTGTAGACCCTACAGGAGACAAAAGCAGTGCAGTACAGGACTTGATGGGCATCTGGCTAGGGAACAGTTGCTGGTGTTCAGGGTAAGGGATGGGTGCCAGCACTGTACATAGTGTGTGAGACTGGCTGGCTCAGAGTGTTATCTGGTCATGAATTAAGAATGCATTTTCATGGAATAATACTAAGTTGCCCCCAGGAATGACACAGAGGAATAGAAATAGAAAAGTCCCCCAGATTGGTGAGAGAGCGATGACCTCAACTCCCTGTCAGTTGTAGTTGAATATATGTGAAAGGAATAGTGTGTATTTATACAGTTACCATTCTGGGCCATGTTTCAGATGGTGTGTCATCTGACTATAATGAATCTGACCTAAAGCTTGTTATTGGAAACAAAAATGAAAATGAGGTTCTGAGTTATTTATGGAGAACTATCACAAAGTGTGATATTCACGTTGTTCCACGTGTACACTAGCCCTGCACCCCCCCTCCATGCCATGTTACCTGTTCTGCCTTCTCCACCCCAAGTGGTTGTTTTACCATCCTGTAGGCATGACAGTCAAGATGTCTTCAAACCAACTCTTGCTTAGAAGTGAAACTCTGGATCATTATTATTTAGAGCTACAATATTATCTCTGAGGCTGGTTAAGTTCTTTTATAAATATCTTCCCTTGAATGTGTGTGTGTGTGTGTGTGTGTGTGTGTGTGTGTGTGTGTGTGTGTGTAGATCAAAAAACTTTCAAGAGTCATTTCTTTTCCTTTACCATGCAGCACCAGGGATGGAACTCAAGTCATCAGGTTTGGTGGCAAGTGATGTTACCCAGTTCCTCCCCTTGTAACAAGAAGTTGTGCATGTGCCTTTCTGATCTCCTTTATCCTCATGTTTGAGTGTGTGGATGTCACCCTGACCTTCTCAACCTCACCAAGCACTACTCTGGTAAATGAACAATTCTGGAGAACTATTTACAGCCCCATAGCAGAATGAAATGTGTGCCGTGCATTGGAGCTTTATAGAAACAGAATAAGAACAGAAGTCTCAGACTTGATACACTCACCAAAACCAGCATCCTGCTTCCTAGCTCCAAATATGGCCAAGGAGTAGCAGCATTGCTCAGAAATACTCCCCCGCGTGCCGCCGCTGCACTAGCCTCATCTCAAGTCTGTAACATGGTCTGAGATAGCTTCCCTCAATGCTTTGCTCTAATTGATCCAAGGCCTTCCATTCAAAGAATTCAGGTTCCAAGATGTCGGCAGAGAAACTCTAGAAGACCAGGCATGGTAATCAGTGGACAGAGGAAGCAAAGCCCCGGGTGACATGTCTGGAGATGAGTGCACCTACTGTTAGCCTCAGCTCTTTGATGGCTGTCTATGTGATGTGGGTTTTCATTTCCATTCTTTGAGAATGAGGGAAAATTTTAAAAAATATAAATGCATATAAACTAAGATCTCCTTACCATATGTAGATATGGTAAAATTATAGAATACCTAGGAATATGCAATAATCTTTCCCAATAAAAGTTGCAAGGGAATTTCAAAACGTCATTTCTTACATGATGCTTTGAGGTTTATTCTCTTCTTTTTCTCTTGTTTTAGACACAAACATAAGGGAATAAAATTAGAAACAGATATCAAAAAACCATCCATATAAGTTCCATGAGTAGTCCCAAGGCCATGTTGAAGACAAGAGACCTGCTCACAGCACACATGGTACTTATAGTCTCTGTCTTGTTTTTCTTAGTAAATCCCTATCTTCCAGAAACCAATATATAACTTACAGAGGATTTCAGTATCTCAAAGAAGCTGAAATTCAGTCTATATTGAGAGCTGGGTAAAGGATCTTTATTCACCCCTGGGAAGCTAAGAGCCTACCTATTCTGGCTTCATTAAAGCCTTCCCAGCATGCATCAAACAATAAGGGCAGATGTTGCTGCCAATATTTTTAGACAGAATCTAGAGACCTGCTAAGAATTCCAAGCAGCTGAGTGTATGCTCTCCTTATATAGGCCATTAGTCATCCATGGACATATCTTTAAATGGCCTATGTGAAGTGTGCTCAACTCAAGCTCCAACGCCAACATCAGCTGTTTGTGGCTGGCGACTTGGTAATTGTGACTTAAGAAAGCACAGTGGGGTCCATTTAGAGTGGACCAACCTATTTATAGACAGGAAGCTAGAATTACATCCAGGCTCTGGGAAAATTATAGTTCTACTTGTAATGACTTCTTGTCGTTACATTAGTTAATGGGAAATAGCAAGTGTAAGGTTTAAGTTGGCTCTGACTCTTTGTGCAGCAGTTTTCTGATTACACAAATGTTCACTAGCACATAGATACTTACTATAAGCTGGTGCATCACAACATGAGGTAGGTAAATCTCATTGGCACGGTGGGTAGATTAATGTAGTCAGACGAAGAAAATGAGGACTACTTCAAAAATGTATTTTAGAAAATGTGGAAGTTGCTTGAAGTTTATACCTACATCCATGGTATGATAGAAAAAACAAAGAGCAAGACGTGTTTCGAAGGATTCATGAGCAACTGACCTTTAGCTATCGTTAAGCTTCTGATTCCTCTTCCAAAAAACAAAGTTTCATCTCAGTGGTACCCAGTTCCAAAATCCAGGGTCCGAACCGTATTCTGCCTGACAGTAGAACACTTGAAACATTTATTTGAAATTGATCTATATTTCCTGCTTAAAACATTGCCATTGCTTCCATTGCATTTTATCTTTATTTACACATTTACTTATTTTATTTTTGTGTATACAACTTAATTACATTTCTTCCTTACCTTTTCTTCCTCCAAACCCTCGTATACCCCTCCCCTGAAAGGCTCAGTCACCAGTCTCTACTTTCTTTGAGAACCAAGCACACTGGCATTATGCTTTTTGACTGGTATTCATCTTGGAATATGGCTCCATTTTAATTTGTGGGTATAATAAAATAACCTGCTATTTTAGTCACCTGCTTTGTCCCTCCCTCTCTCCCTCCTTCCCTCCTTCCTTCCTTCCCCTCCTCCCTCC
>JADRCD010204647.1:15093-43465 GCA_019843815.1 Montemys delectorum | reverse complement strand
TTCCATGATCTGTCCATTGCAGAGAGTGGGGTGTTGAAATCTCCCACTACTATTGTGTGTGTTGTAATGTGTGCTTTGAGCTTTAGTAAAGTTTCTTTTATGAATGTAGATGCCCTTGCATTTGGAGCATAGAGGTTCAGAATTGAGAGTTCATCTTGGTAGATCATACCTTTGATGAATATGAAGTGTCCCTCCTTATCTTTTTTGATCACTTTAGGGTGAAAGTCGATTTTATTCGATATTAGAATAGCTACTCCAGCTTTTTTATTGGGACCATTGGCTTGGAGAATTGTTTTCCAGCCTTTTATTCTGAGGTAGTGTCTGTCTTTGTCACTGAGGTGGGTTTCGTGTATGCAGCAAAATGTTGGGTCCTGTTTATATACCCAATCTGATTGTCTATGTCTTTTCATTGGTGAATTTAGTCCATTGATGTTAATAAATATTAAGGAAAAGTAATTGTTGCTTCCTGTTAGTTTTGTAGTTAGAGCTGGCATTCCATTCATGTCTCTATCTTCTTTTAGATTGGTGGGAGATTACATTTTTGCTTTTTCAGGGATATAATTCCCCTCCTCGTGTTGGGGTTTTCCATTTAATACCCTTTGAAGGGCTGGATTTGTGGAAAAATATTGTGTGAATTTGGTTTTGTCATGGAAGACTTTGGTTTCTCCATCTATGGTGATTGAGAGTTTTGCTGGGTATAGTAGTCTAGGCTGGCATTTGTGTTCTCTTAGGGTCTGTATGACATCTGCCCAGGATCTTCTAGCTTTCATAGTCTCTGGTGAGAAGTCTGGTGTAATTTTTATAGGCCTGCCTTTATATGTTACTTGACCTTTTTCCCTTACTGCTTTTAGTATTCTTTCTTTGTTTTGTGCATTTGGTGTTTTGACTACTATGTGGCGGGAGGAATTTCTTTTCTGATCCAGTCTATTTGGAGTTCTATAGGCTTCTTGTATGTGCATGGGCATCTCTTTCTTTAGGTTAGGGAAGTTTTCTTCTATAATTTTGTTGAAGATATTTACTGGCCCTTTAAGTTGGAGGTATTCATTCTCTTCTATACCTATTATCCTTAGGTTTGGTCTTCTCATTGTGTCCTGGATTTCCTGGATGTTTTGGGTTATTGTCTTTTCGTATTTTGCATTTTCTTTGACTGTTCTGTCAATGTTGTCCATGTTATCTTCTGCCCCTGAGATTCTCTTTTCTATCTCTTGTATTCTGTTGGTGATGTTTGCATCTATGTTTCTTGACTTTTTCCTAAGATTTTTAACTCCATGGTTGTCTCCTTTTGTGATTTCTTTGTTGTTTCTACTTCCATTTTTAGGTCCTGAATGGTTTTACTCAGTTCCTTCACCTGTTTGTTTGTGTTTTCCTGCAATTCCTTAAGGGATTTTTGGGCTTGCTCTTTAAAGGCTTCTATTTGTTTTCTTGTGGTCTCCTGTAATTTTTTATGGGATTTTTTTTGTTTCCTCTTTAAGAGCTTGTACATCTTTACCTGTGCTCTCCTGTATTTCTTTAAGGGAGTTATTCATGTCCTTCTTAAGTTCCTCTATCAGCATTGTGAGATATGTCTTTAGATCCAAATCTTGATTTTCTGGTGTTTTGGGATATCCAGGCCTTGCTGAGGTGGGAGTACTATGTTCTGATGAGCCAAGCAGTCTTGGTTTCTGTTGGTAAGATTCTTGTGTTTTCCTTTTGCCATCTCTTGATATCTGATGTTAGAAGTTCTTAGTGTCTCTGACAAGAGCTTGACCTGTCCTTGCCCCCCTGCAACTCCCCTTCGACTCCTGAGGCCTGTGCCTCCCAGCTGGTCCTGCCTTAGAAAGGGACCAGAGAGAAAATGGTGGATCTCACCTGAGTCCTTGGGCTGAAGCTCTTACTGGAGGGAAGCCCTCCTGTAGCAGGGAGGGGGCAGAGATGATAGCTGATCCAGCTCTGTCACTCGGAATCTGAGAGGATCCTGTCCCTGCAATCCTGCAACTCCCCTGCAATTCCTGAGGCCTATGCCTCTTGGCTGGTCCTGCCTGATTCCTGGGGCTGAAGCCAGCCCTGGAGGCAGGCTCTTCGCTAGCAGGGAGGGGGCAGAGATGGTCTCTGATCCAGCCCTGTCACTTGGGACCTGAGAGCTTTATATATCTTCTTTAAGATGAATAAGAATAAAGCAGACTTAGAGAAAGAAAAAATGGAAAAAAATTCCTAGGTTAGAGGCCATAGAACAGAAATTAGAGGATTCTTTAAATTAGAAAAGAGAACTTTCAGATGAATCCAATCAGGAGTCTACAATAAGTGCAAAAATTGTAGTTACGGATGAAAAAACTGACGAAGCTTGAAGAATTCGAATGTTAACCCATAGAGATGCAATATATTGAATTGGGAGTACAAATTATGTTTCATGCTACCTTAGAGAAATGTCATATAATAGATTATATATTTCATTTTGTAGAGTTTGAAGAATTAAGATATGTACACACACAAATGCATATCAACATATATATTCCATTATATTATACAATTTTTTTAGACATTGTGGAATAAAACATGTTACAGTTATATATTACAATCCTTCAAGTCAAGAAATTAGAGAGAGATCTAACAGAACTTTAAAGGAAATTATCACAGAACATAAGGGGGCATGAGATCTCCCAGAGATAAACTAAATAATGATTTATTGGCTTTGATTTTTGAAAGTGTCAAGGGAAGGAAATATGTTACCTTGGCAGAGAGATTTTGTATTTTGTTTATAGAGGGAAAAAAAGCTATAGATTCCTTCCAAATTAATAAAAAATGAAATTTTACAGGCAAACATCCCTAGAAAGAAATAAAGAAGACTGTCAAAACAAGTAAAGTATGTGCTGATACTTTTACATTTGAACAGTTCTGAAAACGGCTGACAAATGAATATCTCCAACCAGTACTTTAGCTATGCATAAGCCAGTAGATCTTGTTGGCTACACAATCCTTTGCACCTATTATGTCATCCTTTCAAATTTCATAGATAGAAATTTATATTACACTTCCCTTTACTGTCCAAACTCACTTATAAAGAAAGATAGATGCCTTACCAGCTTGAACAGAAACTAAAGAATCATCTTTAACCGAATTGTTCACAATGTACATTTCATACATATATTAATGTAGAAAATATATATTATTTGTGAAAGTTTATATGTTTACAGACACCACTAAAGTTAAAGCAGCCCTGGTGAGATTCATCCTCATGGATGCTGAGAACATGTCCAGCTTGATCCAACCTTAGACTGCTTTTATAGCTCTTTCATTAAAACTTGTTTCCTAGAGAGCTTCCAAAAAGATAGTGATCCCAATTTATCCTAGTTGGTCCAGCATCACAGACTTTTCCAGCAAGAACCTCAACTAAGCCATGAACTTTCTCAGCATTCAGAAACTGGACAGCAATTTTAATGCTAGTTTTCTTAAGATGAACTAATATTCCACTTTCTTTGGGCCTTCCAAAAAGAAAACTATACCATCAGATGGCAGAAAGCAATTTTCAGATGGTAATTTTCATAATGACACCTACATTCTCAAGAGCTGGGGTGGTTAGATTATTGTAGATAATGGATTTTCTTCATCATTTAAAGGATGTGATGGCAAGTTTTTATGGTCTTGGGAAGGGAGGAAACACAATAAGGGGGGTTAGATTTAGGGAATTTTTTCTCCTCTTTTTCATTCCTCTATATGTCTTTCTCATCTATCTAGTATTGGGTGGGAAATGTTGGAGAAGGAATGAAAAGGGAAAGGAAGTGGGATAAAGGAATACTAAGATAAATGGCAAGAAACTGTTCTTATTTCAACTGCTGACAGTCTGCGGGACAAATGAGATGCAGGGATATCAACTACTGTGCTTTGCCAAGACAGAATAAGCATTCCTTTATATTTTCTACTTCACAGAAAAGTCTGTCATATACTGGGCCAGAAGGCAGAAAATGGATACTCTAGCATTGAACAGAGATCTTGGCTGACTGTCCAGATAACCAGCTTTCTCAGTTATTTCTATAAATTTAGAAGCTGCTTACTTCCAATATCTACATATTCAAGTTATATTTTTCCTTCTCAGGTCTCTGATGTGGTTAAAGACTAGATAGTTACAGTCACACAAATAAGCTTAAATTATTTTGGGTTTAAGAAAAATGTTTTAATGTCTAAGAAGTTGTTTTCAGGTTGGTAATGCAAATGCTGTTAGAAATTGGTTTAGGTACAGACCTCTGAACTCACCAAGAGAGGAGAGATAGTAAAATACTGCCTCCAAGATTGACAAATAAATATAAATTGGAAATTATGAGTGTAATCTTACATGTTAGTTTTCCTAATTGTTAATATTGTTCACAATTTATTATTGAAAGAGAAAGAGACTTTTATTGGACTAAAGGGGAAGTAATAGAGAGAATCTCTTGTGTACTATATGGAAGCATTAAGAGTTAATAAAATGTGATAGGCCAATAAGCTAAGGCAGAAAAGAGGAGGTAGGATTTCTGGTAGAGAAAGAGAGACTTCTTGAATAAAGTCAGCTTCAAAAGAGATTAATCGTTTTAATGGAATATTTTATTTATTTACGTTTCAAATTTTTATCTCCTTTCCCAGTTTCCCCTCTGCAAACCCCCTATCGCATCAACCCTCTCCCTGCTTCTATAAGGGTATTCCTCCACCCATCCACCCACTCCTTGTTCACTACCCTATTATTCCCCTACACTGGGCCATCAAGCCATGACAGGACTAAGGGCCTCTCATCCCAATGATGCTAGATAAGGCCAGAGCTCTCAGGGACTAAACCACCAACCAAAGAGTACACATGGAGGAACACATGGCTCCAGCTACATATGTAGCAGAGATTAATCTTTTATCCTGAGGATTACAGTGATATGGACCTGAGGAGACATAACTGAACATGTGGTAGAACTTAGAATAAGTAAACAGGATTATTGAGTTAAGAGTTAGCTGAAATAAGCCAAAGCTTTTGGCCTAGGCAATTATTTATTAATAATTAAGCCTCAGAGTCATTGTTTTGGAAATTTAGGCATGGGTGAGAAGCACTTTGTTAAACACTCACATGTTGGTTGTAACCAACAGCTGATTCAAGGCCCACTCAACAGGAAGGAAATCATGCCAGGTACTGAAAACCTACCCAGTTACCAGAGCTTCTAATGTCATAGATCTTAGATGAGACTCTATTACTGTCACTTTCTTAGACTAGCATAGTTTCTTGCTAAATTCTAAATCTGATTCTTATACCCACAGATAAGTGTAGTTACACTTATAACAAGTCTCTCTTTACAGGAAATGGAGACCATCCAAGAAAGGGGATTGACAAAATGCAGAGACAAATGGATTAAGAGTAGCCCAGCTCTAATGAATACACCTACATCACAGTCCTTACATCAACTTCTTAGATAGCTCAGGAAGCATTGTGGAAGAGGAAGTCAGAAAGAACATAAGAACAATGCCAGAAGTCCAATGTGAAAGTCTCACCTACAAATAATTGCATAAACCAGTAAAAAATGCAGCAATTTAAGTAGACATGCTAATGTGGAAAGGGGAAATTTCACAGGATTCTTCAACTCTTAGACAAAGCAATATAGACAACTATAGGGAGAGGGCTAGTAACCTCTTCCAGAGATGAGATCCCTTATTCAGTCTAAAGTGGTAGGCCATGTTGCAATAGATACTCAGACAACCAAACAGTTCCAATAGGTTGTGTTTATAAATTTGTGCATAATACTGAAAGAAAGAGAAACTGTCAATTTGAGTGTTGGAGGTTCAGGGTCGATATTGGAAGGAAGATAATCGGGGGGGGGGGCCCAGATGGGGGAAAACAAACAATTAAAGTGAAGTAATTTTGTTTTAATTTTAAAAGGATTTTTAAAAAGATTTAACCCACAGGATATACTGATTTTAACTCTATTCTTTTGGGAGTGCTACTAGGACCCTGTCAAGAACAATCTCAGATTTAGTTTTATTGAGTATCTGTGTTGGAGTAAAATTCCTTACCCAGGAACAAATACCTGAAGGAGGATAATTAAAAGGGAAATATAAATTGAGATCTGTTGGTTACATCTTATCAAATAAGGAGAACACATTCTTGGTCTAAAAACATAGCTAACTAGTCAGTGAGAATGAAGTGGGTGTGGATATATATATATATATATATATATATATATATATATATAATGTATATATGCAATAATAGTAAAAATAAACCCAAGTCTTTGAAGTAAACCCTTATTCATTGAATTGTCAACAAAATTAGAAGTTTAAAAGTTATTAAGAATGCAGTAGAGGCTTAGCCTACAGAGTATCACAATTTGATTGTTAAGACTACGGAGGCCACAGTTCTAATTCTGAAGATACTTATTTTATTTATTATATTTATTGTAAAAGGCAGACAGCACAAATGAGACTTAACAGACACACTTCAATCATTTTCTACTGAAGAAACATTTCAAACACTGTCCAATTTACCATAACAATGACATCATAATGAAGTATGATTTATGTTATTATATTACATCGATTGAGATTGAGCTTAGAAAGATAAAATGTTCCCTAACCAATAGATATGCCTTGAGTGCTTCCTTTGTTATTGTAGTAGGAGTAGTAGTGATAGTGGTGGTGGCGGCGGTGGTGGTGATGATGGTGATGGTGGTGGTGTGGAGGATTAGTAAAGGGAGGAGCAGAAATTATGTATTTATATTATAGTATCAAAAATGAATTGAAAAAAGCTTTCTTTGATTCTAGATTATGAATCTTCTCTGTGATGTGCTGGTGCGATTAATTTTGGTCTGGGGAAGACAGAGTATTATGAACATGTAGAGAAGGTGCTATCCATACTATGGTCATGAGAAGATAAAGACAAAGAATGGAAAAGTATAGCAAGGCAGAGTCCAGAGACGCTTCCCAGACCATTTCTATTGCAAATGGAGATAAAAAGTAGTTTTCTTTTGTACCCAGGAAGGAGAAGAAATGTAGATAGAAATTATGAACTAAGTGATAGATGACAGTGATCTCCTTCCTCCAGCTAGGGGCCAGCTCCTAAGATTTTAATACTTTTTTAAAGCAATGGCCCAAATTGGAGATCCATAGTGAACACATGAGCCCTAGGAGAATATTCATAATCCATACCACTGGTCTTTTAGGCATATATAAATTACATATATTGATTCATAGAACTGAAGATCCAATTCAAATAGACCAAAATCAAAGAAATTTAAATTCATTTTAACAAAAGATCTATTATCATCCTTGCAGCTTTATGTAACCAAGGTGAAACCATAAAATCACTACTAAAAATTGGGGGAAAATCAATCAAAAGAAAATTAACATTCAGAATTCTCACATAAGTCAATTTACATATGTAATTATTTATGCATCTATATTACAATAACTAGCATCAGAGAAACAGAAATTCATATCAATGCCTATTTTTCAAAATAGATTTAGTAAGCAAGGAATGGCCAAAGCACAACTTCTTAGATTTTTGTTTTGCCTAGCATGCTCTCATTTAAACTCTTCTAAAAGTATTGTGAGAATGTGATCGAAAGAAGGAAACTTAATCAGAGATAAATCCTGAAATTTCCTACAGTATATTGGAGGGAAGCAGATGTTTGAGTTAAGGAGGCATCTGGGGGATTGATGTACCGATCAAAAACACACTCACAGTAGAGGCTACTCCTAGAGCTTGCAGCTATCTGAGAGGAAGGGAAAACCAGTGTGCTAAGCAGTCTGTGTGTGTGCCTACTGGGAGCATAACTGGAGAGTGAAGACAAAATTATCATAATCACCCAGAGTTAATTATCTCCTTCAGTAAACAGGAATTTAGCAGAAAGGAAGTTAAATGAGAAAATACTCTCAAGGAGTATGAGGGCCAGGGAAATGAGGCACCCCAGGAACACACTTGAAGACTTCCCTGCAGCTGGACACTGACAATAGCAGGAATACAAAATAGAGAATAGCAGAGTTGGGGGCAGAGAGGAGGGAGGGAGAAACACACATGCATATGCTCTCACTCTCACACACACACACACACAGAGAGAGAGAGAGAGAGAGAGAGAGAGAGGAGTTGGGAAGAGTTTAGTACATACCTGCACAGTCACATTTAAAGAGTATTTCTAATTTATGCTTAGAAAGAAAAAAGTTACAAATGCTAGCCATTGTGTTGCATGTAAGGCCAAGAGTCAATTTCTACTATGGCTGGGAAAGAATGGATTGCTAGATTGCTAGATAGGGATACTTTCCATTTAAGAAGGAAATAATAGGGCAGGAGAGAAAGCTCAGCCTTTAAATGCTAGGCTCACAACCAAAAATATAAGAAGTAAATAATAAGCAATTAAATAAAAATAAATAAGTTTTAGACTAATTTTTCATCATTTTAATAAAAGTACTTCTAAATGACTTTTACTTAGGAACTAAATTAAGTAAAATGCATTGGTTTGCATACTTTATGAATGCTTATTATAGGTATAGAAAATGAGGAAGGATGGCTGTAAAATATATGAGGAAAATGAATGGGTTCAATATATTCACCCTTTTTAAAGAGTATACAATTTTTTATAATTTTAAATTTTATACTTCTGCTTTTTTCTTATGCAGACTTTACTTAGAATAGCACACAGATTTTGGAAGCCTTGATTTCATTAGAACAGCTTTTTCTTATGAGCATTTTTATAAATTAATATAAATTACATACTCACACATGAATAAACCCCAAAAAGAGCACACAGATGTTTGAGCTGAAGTACACATCTGTTGGCAAGTGTGGAAATTTTATGTGTGCTCAACTGCATCTGCCCCTCACTTTTCCTTCTATATTTACAACTAAAATGGTATTTAACTAATTAAAATAATTATAACCAGAAAACAAATCTTGCATTTTGTAAGCTCAAATGTGTTTATTTGATGTTTTATTTTACAAGGAAAAATCTCTGACAAAATGTAATTTGTGAATCACAAGTGAGATTTACCTATAAAGTCATGTTTGCAATGATTAATTAATTATATACTATTAGCATTATTAAGAGAATTGTGTTGAGATACAATATGTCATCAACTGACTAGATATTGTTGTTATTAAGAAGCAAGATAGTAATTAGAATCACTTTCTAATTACATATCTGCATATATTATATTGATATAAATAGCTGCATTGTTTTCTTGACACCACAAAGAATTAAAAAATAAATAAATAAAAGCAGCCATAATTTATTGCCAACTGTGGCAACCTGTGAAATATCAGTTAAGTGAAACAGAATTAGCAATCTCCAAACAATAGTGTACACATTTAAATGGCTTATAGTAATATGAAGGATTAAGTGACACTTAAAAATATTATGCAGCTGGCCTTTTATATTTGTGTATTGTCTGCTTCAAAATCTATCAAGAATACATTTAAGAACTTCCAATAAATGGGAAAGGGCCATAGAGCAGTTTTTATGTTGGCTTCCTGGACTTCCAGAGGACTGGATTTCTGATGCTGGAATTCTTGTCCAGCAGCTCATAAATGCCTATAAATCCTACATTAGTGTGTCTAACCTCTTCTGCTGGCTGTTATGAGCAAGTGCATACAAGTGATGATTTACATTTATACAAATAAAAATTACACATAAAAGTAAAAGATAAATATTTATACCACATTTTCTTTATCCATTCTGTGGTTGAGACACATGCAGGTTTCCAGTTTCTGATACTTATGAATAAAGCTGTAATGAAAATATTTGAGCAAGTGTCTTATCTTTGGGTGAACATCCCTTCTGCATATGCAAAGCTGGATGTTGAGATAGATGAATTCTCAACGTTCTGAGGAACCTCAATACTGATTTACATAGTGATTAGAGTAGTTTGTACCCCTGCCAGCAATGCAGACATGTTCCTATGCTTCTCATCCTAGTCTTGCATGAGCTGCCCTTGTGTTTTTGAACTTAGCAATTCTGGCAGGCCTAAGATGGAATCTCAGATTTGATTTGCATTTCCCTGACAGCTAAGGATGCTGAACATTTCTATAAGGATATTTTTTTTTTTTAGCTGTTTGAGATTTCTCTGTTGAAAATTCTGTTTATATCTGTACCCCACCCCTACTTTTTACACAATGGAATATTCCTCTACTGTTAAAAACTGACATAGAATTTGCAAGTAAAAGAATGGAACTAGAAAGATCATCCTGAGTAAGGTAACCCAGACCCAGAAAGACAAACATGATATGCAATCACTTATAAGTGGACATTAGCTGTTAGGTAAAGGACAATCATAATATACAAACACAGACAGGCTAATAGGGAGGGCAGAGGGGGCAACACAAGCATATCTCAATAAGTTTTGGAGGTGGGAATGGAAACAGGAAGGATCAGGTAAGGGAAGAAGTGATAGAAGGAGAAAGTATTTCAAGAAACCTCTAGAACGATAGGGCATTTGGAGATCAATGTAAAAACCTAAGGGTAATCTCCTGGGAATCTGGGACTGACTCTAGCAAAGTCTTATAGTAATGTGGGATATGGAAGCCGAACTGGCCACTTTCTATAACCGAGCAAGTCTTCTCCTGGGTTGTCACATTTGGCAGTGATATGAGGGTTTGTGACAAGTCTTATTATATTCTTTTAGGCCGTGTTCAGTGGATATCCTTGAAAGTCCTTGTTTTTTTGATGGGGGAAGTATGAGGCTATTATTTGGGAGAGAAAGGTTGTGGGAGGAAGGAAGAGGAAGGTAATTTGTGGTCTGGATGTAAGGTATGATAGAAGAACAAATTTTAAAAAAATCTTTGTAAAATAAGAACACCTAATAATTTATTAAAAATAATTTAGTGAATATCGTAAGGTTGTAAAATAAATTATTTTATTAATACAGAGCAGATATTAAATGTGTCCAGAACGAAAATACAAGAGTCTATGTTTTTAATTCTAATACTTTTGAGACATGTTTCTTTTATAAATTTGAAGCAACTATATTAATATTTATGAAGATTATCATCTATTCTCAACCCTTTACTGTACCTATACCAACATACTCTTGATTTCTACCAATAGTAAATCAAGTGATCTAATAGAGTAATTAAACTTAGTTTCAAATACTGGAACAGATTTAATTTTGAATAAGTCATGAATTTTATATAAATTGTCTGACCTCCACATTTTTCATGTCAAAATTCCTTAATTTTTAACATAATAATTTACATAATATCAAAGTTTAAGTGTTATATTATACTACTCAAACTCAGTGTCTGTAAAAAAAAGTCACCTTAATTTAAAGTGAAGAGTCCAATTTCTGTCAGTGTACTTATATGCCTAATTTAGAAGTTATCTATAGAGGATTATATTTAATTAATTGTATCTTGAAACATGCAGTTTTTAAATTTTAATGTTATAATATATCATGTAAATATAAAATAATATGTTATATAAACATTGTATACATATTTATGTAGTATTTAACATATTTATAGTTTTGTTTAAATATGCTTTTTTTCAGGAAGTTAAAAATAGTTCTGATTAATTTGTTTGAAAAGTGGTTTTATTTCAATATGGATGTCTTAATTTATTTACAGCATTATAATCTTTATACATTTCTTTTGTCAAAATTATTTGCTTTTACATATTTAAATATCAATTTAAAATATGCTAAATATATTTAATAAAAAGTACATAGAATAATCAATAAAGATATATTGATTAAATATTATTAGTGTATCATAAAAGCATATGGTATACTTAATCTAAACTGTTTATTGACATGTATAAGATACAAATGTTATACAATAGATAACATTTATAGTATACATAACATCTGTAAAGTTGGTCAAGGGTCTATTTCATTAAAAAAATGGATGCTATTTGTTTGAAAGTATCCTTATTACATAACATTTTACATTTTAGACTCAAAGTGAGACATTTTCCTTCTAGAAGTCATAAAAGTATGTATCTTAGAATTATGAAATATATTTACACTGAAGCCATTCCCTTTCTAATATACATCCTTGACTTTAACATCCTTTGATAAGTCTTTATTCATAGCAGAACATACTTTTCATGTATTTTGTCTATCTCAAATATGAACATCATCTATAATCTTTTATTTAATTCAACACTGAAGTGTAAAGGTAACTTTTATTTGCCAGATGTATTTGTCATCTGAGTCTTATGCTGAATCGACTCACACTTTCTGTTCTTTCTGAACTCTAGCTGGATCAACTCAGCTGTTCTGGTTCAAACTCCTCTCCAAGCTGATTGATTCAAACTGGCTCCTCTGGCTTCTCACTTAACTTAACTTCCCTGTTTGGAAAAACTGCCTCTGAATTCTACCAACAGAACTGAGCGGACTACACTGACTGCACAAACTGATCAGAACTGAACGAAACCACACAAACTCAACTGAACTAAACTGCATTCAACTGAACTGCATCAAACTGTACTGAACTGACCTTCATGGCATTGCCTGAATGCAACTGAATTGCACTCATTGAACTGCTGTCCATCCCTGACTTACTCTGCTCTGCTTTAAATTAGCCTCACTTTGCACTCTGTTCTGGTGAGAGTTAGGTATATCCTATCTGACTCATTTGATCAAATCGTTCTCTGATTCATCAGTTTGTCTGTCCACTAGACATCACTTTTGATCATGGCTGCTGTTTTCTATAAACTAAATTTACTTACAGTGTTTGATATTAAAGTTTACACCAACAGATTGTTTACATTCTAGCCAGATGACAAAGACCAAGAAGGTCTTTGGATGTGATTCCTTGCTAGAGTAGCCATATTGTTGGATTAAATATTGTCTACAGGGAAACTAAATGATTATATGTATATTTTATTGGATTTTATAATTTTATTATAAAATCATAACTTTATTATGATTTTATCCAGTTACATATTTGTAGGTTTCTCTTACACATATTAGATCATGCATAAATTTTTGAATTTTCATCAAATTTATCCACTGACCCCATTTGCTGTGTAATGTTAGTTTTGCATTTGATTTATTTTTTATCTACTACCTTGATCAAATCATAGATGGAACCATTACCTTGTTGGCACTTACTTCCTTCAAAAATGCATTCATTTTTTGCTCAAATTGTTTTCACACAGCAGTGCCTCCATATTTTCTATTTTTCATTTCTTTCTATTACATGCCACATATCTGATAGTGAAGGCTATTGATGCTCAACTGGACTAAATCTGGAATAAACTACAATCAGAACAGTAGAATTAGTTGGACTGCAGTTTGCAAGATATTTCAATAAATTCAGATAGTTAGATAGATAGATAGATAGATAGATAGATAGATAGATAGATAGATGGAGGTATGGGGAAGAGAATGAATGATTTCATAATTTCTGTGCCTCTAGAGAACTCTGACTAGTGCATTGACTTACTTTGTTCAATGTGGTGATTGCCTTTCTAAAAAATTCATGCAAATAATGCAATTTCATTATTTTTAATATCTGAAAAACACTCCATTGTATATACACACTTATACATAAAACATATATTGTGTGTATATGTACATGAATGTGTATGTGTATATGTGTATGTGTATATATATATATATGTGTATATGTATATAGTGTGTATTTAGCCATATACCCTCCATTAAGATTCTATTGAGAAAGTACCATAGTAGCACTTTCCCATTCCCTGTCTCTTCTCTCAATCTCTCTCTCTCTCAATCTCTCTCTCTCTCTCTCTCTCTCTCTCTCTCTCTCTATCTCTCTCTCTCTCTGTGTGTGTGTGTATGTGTGTGTCTTTTCTCTTTAGTTCTCTGAATCTAGTTAGTCCACTTAGTCTAAACACCCACATACAGAGCCTTTTTTTTTGTTTTTTTTCATTAGAAAAAAAGACATCTATAAAATTAATAAGATAAAATAAGATAATAAAAACAAACAAAAAAACCAAACAAGGACAAAACACACAAACAGAATATGAAGAACCAAAGAACATAGAAAACACATATAGATGCTGAGACAAACACATTTAAACATACAATAATATCCCATAATAACATCAAAATTGATAACAGAATATATAACAAAGACTTGTAAGGAGAAAATGCCTAGACAAAGCATAATTTAATAAAACAAAAACAAAAAGCCTCTAAAGGTACCGTTGAGTCTGTGTTTGCCCTTTTTTCCCCTATTATTTGCTAGTTGAGCCTAATCTTAAGTGTGGTTTGAATACCAAGTGATATTTCATTAATAAAAATATTTTTTCTACTACGAGCTGTTATCAATTGGAGATAACTTCTTCTGGAGAGATGCGGCATATTTCCACTTTCCTGCTCTGTTATGAATTCCCATCTGCCTTTGATTTGTGTAGGTCCTGTGTTTGCTGTCACAGTCTATGTAAGTTCAAATGTGTGTCAGTCCTGATGTTTCCAGAAAGCTTTGCTTTTTTGATGTCTTCCATCTCCACTGATTCCTAAAATCTTTCTTCGTTGTTTCCTTTAGTGTTGTGTGATCCCTGATGGAAGGGATTTAATGGAGATATCCCATTTTCAGACTTAATGTTTCAAAATTCTGACTCTGCACTTTGTCCAGTTATTTTGAGATGTTTTTGTTGTTGTTGTTTGTTGTTTTCTTTTTTCATTTATTCTCATCTACCACTGTAGGAAGCTACTTTGATGATGTCTGAGAAAGAAAAAAAATCTATGACAATAGCAGATTATCATTGGAATTCCTTTTATTGTGACAGTCCTTTAAACAGTGTAGCGGTATTTGGTTTTCCCATAGAGTCTTGGCTTTTCCAGGCTTATGCTCCTGGTCATTCAAGTACTGTTAGGCACAGTTACCATCTTACAGAGTACATCTTACATCTAATCAGAGAATGGTGATTACTCCCACCAGATTTGTGCCAGTAATGCACAAAGGTAAGTTACAGGTAGTTCACCACTGTAGATTGTAATATTTGTAACTGAATCAGTGCTTATCTTTCTCCTCTGGTAGTGAAGAATAATTTACAGTAATTATTCTAAAACAAGAAAAGAGAAATATTGCTAAATCAATAAATACCACATTGCTTTGGATGTTGTGGACTTAAAGATGTAGCAGAATCAGATAGCACTTCAGTCACAAAAAAAATGCCTACCAGAGAATGCTGTCAGAAAATTCTTAAACGAAGGTCAGAAGCCCAGGACCAAATGATGCAGGATCAAGTATCTTATTCATTCCTGTGACCTGCCACACAAATGCTGAGGCTCAAAAGAAATAACACACCAAGAAAAACAAGGATGCTTCAGAATACAATGACCTTTGGTCAAGAAAATGAAGCACAGCAAAAATGTCAGAGACAGATTACCAAGTGCTGTATACTGTTCTTACTGAATACTTCTACTTACAGTTCTGACTCTAGTGAAAAATAAGATTAAAGAGCGACAACAAATGATTAGTCCTTGAATCTCAAATAGAAAAGTTTATGTATAGAAATAGCTACCTTAAATAAAATATAAGAATCTTAGTCGGGCAGTGGTGGCACATGCCTTTAATCCCAGCACTTGGGAGGCAGAGGCAGGTGGATTTCTGAGTTCGAGGCCAGCTTGGTCTACAGAGTGAGTTCCAGGACAGCCAGGGCTATACAGAGAAACCCTGTCTCGAAAAACCAAAAAAAAAAAAAAATCTTATTAACAATATAATGATAAGCTTAGAAATATTTAGTTTTAGAAAGCACAGTATAAGCCAAACACAGAGTTACTAAAAGAAAATAAAAGTCAAAGATTAACTTGGTGAAATTAAAATAAAAATACATGAAAATTGATTAAATTGCTTAAATTATTTTTTCTTAAAGTGTGTTTTCCTGTGCATATGTCTGTGTGTTTGTTTGTACATACATACACATTAGAGCAACTCATATATGAAAAGATAAAGGACAACGCAGGTGCCTGGGATGTAAGAAACTCTCAGGACTAAAAGAGAGGGACCTTAGATGAAATGTCCAAAAGTAGGGAGAGGGAACTTGTAGGGCCCACCTTAAGCAGAAAGACAGGGCATCAAGTGAGGAATGGGGTTGCCATCCTACAGTCAAAACTCTGACCCACAATTGTTCCTGTCTGAAAGAACTGCAGGGATGGAAATGGAGAGGAGCCTGAGGAAAAGAAGTTCCAGTGAGTCCCAAAGTGGGATCCAGCTCAAGGGGAAGTCCCAAGGTCTAACACTATTACTGAGGCTATGGAGCACTCACAGAACGGGTGACCACACTCTGGAAGACCTAACAAGCAGCTGAAAGAATCAGAGGCAGATATTTGCACACAGACAATGGACAGAAGTTGCTCACTCCTTGGGGTTGAATTAGGGAAAGGCTAAGGAGGAGGGCGACCCTGGAGGAGGACCAGCAGTCTCAATTAATCTGGACCCCTGAGATCTCTGACATTGGACCACCAACCAGGCAGCATACACCAGCTGATATGAGGCCCCCGACACATATACAGCAGAAGACTGCCAGGTCTGGGTTCAATCAGAGAGAATGCACTTAACCCTCAAGAGACTGGAGGCTCCAGGGAGTTTAGGGGTCTGGTAGGGTGAAAGGTGGGTGGTGGGCCATCCTCATGAAGACGGGGCCAGGAAGGACATATGGGATGTAGAACAATCGTGTTTGGACCAGTAGGAGAATAAAATCTGGAGCATATAAATGAATAAATAAAAGATAGATAAATAAATAAATGAATAAATAAAGATAAATAAATAAATAAAAGATTTTTTAAAAAGAAACAACAGTGACCAGATGTAGTTTTCAAAAGCATGATGCTGAGAAAAATTGGCATCAATATACAAAAGATGAATTTATATATATTTATTATATTTTATAAATAGTCAAGATATATCATAAATCCTATTCAAAACCATAAAGCTCTATTTTTACTAAAAGATGCACGTAAATTTGGGAATGGTCAATCAAATTTAAGATAGAACAACAATGGTAAAATTAATGATGAGATTTATTTGGGGATGTTTGAAAAATGTGTTTCCAATTTGTAATGTCTGTAGATGTCAATACAATTTAATGTTTTCCTTTGATGATAGCAAAAGATTATGAAAATAATATATGGGCTAAAAGAATATATTTATTCAAAGACTGATATAACAAAAAATTACCCAAAATATTTCTTGATTTCATTAAACTGGTGTTACAAAAATTTTTATTTCAGTCACCACTGATAATAACTAAACTTATGCTAAAAGATGTTCCATAATGTTATTACATAGATGAGAATTAAAAGAGTGAACTATAGTTGCTCATGCTAACACAAGTGCATTACAGAAAACTGGCAATGGTATAATCCAGTGAAGATGTGCAATGTACAGTGTAATGACAAGCTTAAATGATAATTTGGAAGTTTTAACTTAAAGTACATGTGTCTATTTATATCTAGACTTATGTGTAATATAACATTTTTAGGTAGATAGTTAGTGGTCTTATTTTATGGCGGTTTCTGACATCCTTTCTATTTCTCCTTAGACTGTGCTTCCTCTGTATTTGCCTCCCTCTTAGTCCTTACCTAGTGCCTCTGCTACCCATTTCCCAGATCAGGTAGGTCACTTGTATTTGCTGATTTCCTTCTCTATTCCTTAAAGACCAGAGATTAATTCTCCACATAACTCATGTACTTTATTTTTTAGTGTCTACTCAAAGGAGTTTAAAATATATCTATACAAAAGCAAAACTTATTTTGTATAGCAGCTTTACTCAGTTTGTCAAATCTTGAAGTAACTGAAACAAAAATCTCATGATGCAAATATATAAATACATTTTGATACAATCAGATAATTGAATATTAATATGGGGCAAAAAAGTGAGTTTTGTAGCTATGGACTGTAAAAGTATCATTTATTCATCAATATAATTATCATTTTTGGGTCTTACTGCTAAATATGCTCACCTGTCCTAGCTTTCTGAATTTTGTCTGGCTGTTCAACTCAGCTGTTCTGGCTCAAACAACTCTCAAGCTAACTGATACAAACTGGCTTCTCTCATCTTCTGACTAATTGCTTTGAATGGCCTATAACTATAGTAATCGGTCCTAATATTCAGGCTTCTTTTCATCCTTTGGCTCGTTCTGTCTTAACCTGTGTGTAGCTTGTTCTTTTCAGCAAACTGTCTGAAAAAACAATCTGGTAAAAACTGCTTCTGAATGCCAGGAACTGAAGTGTCTAGAACTCTACTCCACTGTACTGCCCCTTAACTCACTGACTCAACCAAACTGAGTTATTAGAACTCAGAGATCTACATGCCTGTCTCATGAGTGATGTGTTTAAAGGCATTACCACTACACCTGGATCTAAGCTTTATGTTACCTAAATTTGCTTTATACCAGACTCAGGCGTTCAACTCATAGATCTGCTTGACTGTCTCCTGGGATTAAAGGTGTGTCTGTATTTCAGCTCGATCACAGAGACCTATGTCATTGGTTGTTACCACTTGCCAGAGTAGCTGTGTTGGTGGATTAAATTTCCTATACAATCAATGGCTCAACATGGAAGAAAATGTAATGCTGATTTGATAATTGAAAGAAGATAGAGTGAAAAGATTTTATTTTTGCATGCTTATATTTTGAGAAGATAAAATTGTAGATTCTTATGAAAGATCATTTCAGGTCATTAAGAATAGAGCAAAATAATAAACATATAACTGTGAATTTTAAAGTTGTAAGTGAATGACAGTATTATAGTAGAAGCATACTCCTAAGAATATCCTGAATCCAACAGAATCAATAACACAAATGTAACTTGCTCTATGGGTTATGATTGCTAATGACTATTACTGTTGTTTTATCAATAATATCAAAGCCCACAATGATGGGGATATTGAAGATGAGGAATGCTACTATGCTTTTATGAAAATATAAATGTAGACAATTTGCCTTCCTCTTTTGTTTTTATTGTGGACATGAAATTTTTCTAAATAAATCAGGGTAAAGCAGAACTAGGGAAATATTAAATGCAACAATTTGCTTTATTTAATCTTTGCATGTTTTAGCATATATCATCTTGATAATTTTGACTTGTGGATTTGGTTGCTTATGTTTGAGTTTTTGTATATCCTCACTGAAACTTTGTCAATTTTTGGTATTTGTTTTTTACCTTCAGTGTTATTGATTTTTCTTTACTGTCATGTTTAGCTTATATTTTGACATATGCTATATTAAACATTTGTTTCCATTCCTAAATTTTGTTAGAGGACAGATGGTATATATAGAAATCCATGAGTGCCTAAGACAATGATGTATTTGATCATGTGTGATTTGTTATGTCTGATCCATCTAGGTATTGAATTATTTGGTTATTGATTAGTAGATCTACAGCTAAGTTGACAGTAATACCAGAATAACAAGATGATACGATAAAGCAACCTTATTACTAAATAGAGATGATGTTTATGGTAGGATAAAGAGCATAGATTTTAATGTAAGTTATAACAGAGAATGTTTTTTGTTGGCAACGTTGAAGGCTAATACTGACTTTTTTACAAACATAGTTTTAAATGTGAGGTAACCATATACAGAAAGTATGCTTACATCAGGCTCCATGAAGACAGCCGTAGCATGCAAGCATTCAAAAAGTAAAAATCAGAAACATATTTAAATCAAGGAAATGTGACATAATATTTATTTTTTGATTAATTTAAGTCTTATGCCATATTTTTAACAAATAACCTAATTTGTGTTTATATTTATTAAGAATTTAATACTATGATATCAAAAAGAAAATCCCTTTACTTTTTCCATAAATATTTATAGATTGTTTTAAATTTAATCCATTAAGTGGGAGAATAACCTAATCATCTTTATTAAATATTATTTGCAAATATGCTTATCTAAAATATATATATCACTTTCATATTAAATATGTTTCACACGAAATATTTGTTGAGACATTTTAAAATCTATAACTCTGAGTCATAGCTATGCTGAAAGTATATTTACTCAAGTTCAATCTAAAGTAAAAATTATATACAAAATTAATTATCCGAGTCATCTCCCAATTGTAGAACCCATTTAAATATCATTCGATGAATCAAAATAAAAATCTAGCCTTTATTAGAATATCTAGTTATTTAAAACTTTCTGAGGTACGATGTTTACTAATAAGCCAACATTTTTATTGCTTAAAATACATATTAAATTCATATGGTTGAATATGTGATTATCATGTTTAATTTCAATTATATTTTTATTTTATTTAATGGTTGCGATGACACTGAGGGATTCTTTTGAATAATGATGAAAGATAAGATTCTAACTCAGAGAGCTGAGAACATGTTGAGCTCTGCCTATGTTAACAGTGCTAAAGGGTCACAATGTCCTTTCTTCATGTCTTCACTTGTCACAACACACCTCTGTTATATCAACCAGCACACCACTATATTGATTTCTAACATTTCTGTCAGCTCCTAAAATGAAATGATAACATAAACTGATTTTTGTTCCACTAATTTAATAGAATAGCATCAATGTTAAATAAGCAGCCAGCACTCAAAGGATTAACTTATAGTTGGTGCCGATTGACTACAAGTCCATCATCTTCTGTGATTGTTCCATGTAAGACTGATGAAAATGTTGAAAAGTCTCTTCCTGCTTCGTAGACAATAAGCATAGCAAGGTAATGTTGAGGCAAAAAAATCTAGCATAGGGTACTTCACAAGAAATGAAAAACGTAGACACATGGAAAGGTTTGAAAGTTTACTGTAGGTGCTATGAGTAAACCATATGTTCGCCTCAGCAGCATCTGTTAGTTATGGTGATCAGGTTAAGCATCCCTCCAATATATGAAAATATTTTGAATTGCTGCTTTTTTTTTCAAGTAAGTGGAGGCCAAAGAATAAACAAAATATTTTTTTTCGTTGTGCAACTTGGTTAGGCAGTTCTGCAATTTGTCTAAAATTAATAATGTTTTAAAGAAATAAATGCTTTATATACAGTTCTCAAAACTTTACTCATGTTCTAAAATCAGTTACCACATAGCATTGTACTATGAAACGCAGAATGGCAAGTCCCACAGTATCTAACTCATAGGTGGAATTTGGCCATATAAGCACCGTGAAGAGAGTGTTTACTGGAAACTGCGGCAGACGGTGGAAAGTTTGATCCATACATTCCAAATTACTGGAAGATAAATGGAAGGATTTCTTGGGTTCAATGGAGTGACTGTGGATACAAAAATGTCCTTTAAATTTCAGAAAGCTGGAAGAAAAGAGTGTGAATGCTTACAAGGTGTATATACATATATATGCATATATATTATAAATATATAAGATATATAAAACAAATAACTGCATATAATATATATTCTTATATATTCTTATATATTATATATTCTTATATGTTATGTATTCTTATATATTTATTATAAGGTATATATCTTATATATTAAATCTATCATTCATATATATATATATATCCCAAATCTATCATTCATATATATATATATATATATATGTTAAATGTGTATATGTTTAACATTTATATATGGAATATATATATATATATATATATATATATATATATGATTTCCATATATATATGGAAATCAATTTGGCGGTTTCTTAGAAAATTTGGAATAGTTCTACCTCAAGACCCAGCTCCTAGGCATACACCCAAAAGATGTTCCACCACACCACAAAGACACTTTCTCATTTATGTTCATGTCACCTTTATTTATAATTTCCAGAAACTGGAACTGACCCAGATGTCCCTCAACTGAAGAATGGATAAAAACAATGTGGTTCATTTACATGATGGTATACTTCTCAGCTATTAAGAGCAAGAACATCATGAATTTTTCAGGCAAATGGATAGAACTCGAAAGTACCTTCCTGAGTGAGGTAACCCAGACCCAAAATGCATGGCATGTACTCACTGATATGCAGATATTAGCCATAAGGTACAAAATATCTCTGATGCAACCCCCAGGCCCAAAGAAGTCAGACCACAAGAAGGGCCCAAAAGAGGATGCTTGAATCTTACTTAGTACAGGAAATAGAATAGACATCAGGCAGGAAAGGAACAAGGGACCTGGGAGAGATGGAATGGGGAGGGAAATAGAACCTGGGAATCAGAGGAACAGGGAGAGTGGAGAAGGGAGAATTTAAACACAATCAAAACAACTGGAACTGTCAGATAATGTATTGATATAACAAATCCCTATTTAACAAGAACCCATGTAGTCAACTGTTATTTTGATAATTCTCTAATGTATATAAAATGTGAATACATACATCGATGAGCAAATACTGCTGAGAGATTTTCAACAACATCCACCACCCAGGAAACCATAAGTGAAAAACACAGTATGGCACTGCCATCCACAAGACGACTTCAATATTAGATAATAACAGCAAACGACAGTGAGGTTAGAGAGAAACTTGATCACAGGAATGTGGGTGGGGAATACTTAAGTAGTGCAGCCAGTCTGGGAAACTGAAATTGAACTTGACAGTACCATGTTCGTGTCTGCCATTTCTCTCTGGGGCACAACCCTGAGGTGTGGCTGTGACTACAGAAAACTGTAGATGAGAGATAACACCAGGGGTGGCATGTAACCTCTAGGGAGGGAAGGAGAAAGAAAGATCTCAGAGAAAGGAATCAAAGAGACAGTTTGCTCCAACTCTGCTTGCAGGCTTAAATTTAGTAGCCAGCTAATCAAAATATGAAATACAATTGGCAAAATATAAAAGGTTCATTACTGAAGATAACTCACTCTTCTGTCTATATCTACCTTAACTCTCCTTTACAGGTCTCTGTTTTGCCCATGGCAGTGCAGCATGTCACTATGTCAAGACATTCATTACAAATAATACATCATTTTAGGATACAGTTTATTAATGTGATTTAACATTTTTTAAAATTTGATGTTTTATACACAGCATTAAATAGTCTAAGATGTAATATGGAACTTTATGGGGGTGTAATTAGGGATATGTCTACTCCTTTGGAGAGTAGGATTTCACAAACTATAAAGTGAAACAGATAGAGTCTTCATAGATTGTAAAACTAATGACAAATTTGAAGCAACACCTTTATTTTCCTGTTAAAGATTTTAAGGCAAGTGTTGTTGCACACACCTGTAATCCCAGGATCTAAGGGTTTGCCCCCAATTTGAAATCAACTTAAGTGACCTGGTAAATTTAACAGTAGCTAGAGCTATAGAGCTAGATCCTGTTCCAAAACAACAAACAGGAATAAAACAAGCATTGACTGTTCTTTGAAACTTGTAAGTACACTGTAGCATTTGTAGTAATGGCTAGCTTAGGAATTGGCTCTACACAGAGTTTGTGATGTTTTAAGAAGTCTTATTTTAAGAATAGTATGCATGAATGCATACTTCTATTTGCTTATGTGAACTATTCTGAGATCTTCTGAAGCAAATTCTTAAATACAATTAGAGCTGAAAATTAGAACTGAACCTCAAGTTTGTGATTTTAAACACATTCATTAGCAAACACCATGTGTTAGAGAGGCAAGGCAAAACTAGTCTATTTGAAGTTATACTTAAAAGATAAACTAAAAATTATGTGTTAGTTAAAGAATAGTTATTTTTAAAACTATGTATGAAATTCATGGAAGATGCATACTCACAACAAACTCCCCGGTCCTCTAGCTTTTAAAATCTTTGTACTGTTTCCTGAGCCTTAGGTATGGAAAAATTTCATAGAATTATCCACTGCAGCTGTGCTCCACAACTTTGCTTTTGGATTAGTTGTGATTGTTTCTAATACTCTCTATCAGTTGGAATAAATAAAAAGAATTAAACGTCACCAACACAGCTGCCGAAGCATGAGCTGTACCAAAGCAACATTAACAGACATGCCAAAATGGAAAGACGAGTGTGCAGACCTCGCCCCTACGAAATGAACTACAGCCAACTAAAGAATGTTGACGGGGGAAAATTCGTTTACACCCAGAAGAGTACACCAATATAATTAGTCAGTTCCAAATAGTCATTATCAAAAACATAATCACAAGCAACATTTTATAGACAGAACAGGTTATTTTTAGGAATATGTATGTACATATGTAATAACAATTAATGTAAAAAGAGGCCATGATTTTAAAAGAGAGCAAGAAGGGCCATATGGGGTGGCTTAGAGGAAACAAACAGAAGGAAGTAATGTTGCAATTATAGTCTCAAATATTAAATTAAAAATATAAACAAATATTAAGAATGGGGGGTTGAAGAGAGAGTACAGTTGTTAAGATGAAATACTGCTATCCCAGAAGGCCTGAGTTGTCCCAGAACCCAAGTCAGGCAGCTTACCCTTGCTTGTGAGTTTGGCTTAGCCCTGCTTGTGAATCTCTCTCCTGGGGTACTCACTCCTTCCTCTCGTCATTGCCATACATCTACACAGACACATCCAGACACAGAGGGTACATTACACACAACCTTAATTTTTAAAAATATTTAAAATTTCTAACTATGTTGTTTGCATTATGATTTAACATAAGCATCATAGAATAAGAAAAACTGAAGCAAATCATAATATGTCTAAGTAACTTAGACATAAATAGAGAAACAGAAAGGAGAGAAAAAAGAGACAGAGGAGACAGAAAAACTAAATTTTTGGTCTTTCTGAAAAGGCATAGTGATGGTGGAATCCTCTTTGTTGCACAAATACTGAAACCTATTTAGCTTCCAAAATCTTATGAAACGGGCTCTATAAGAAAGGTCTGTAGTAAACTAGGGTGAAACATCATTTTTCCTAAAATCGTGTATCTGCCTTCCTGTGTAAGGACTCTGTGCTGACAGATTGTACCACTGGAATGGCCCACACATCCAGTATGAGGTGTATATTGTCACCTCATAGCTGATTCATAATATAGCAATTCTCTATGAGCAAATATGCTTTATTTTAAACTCAGAACAATCTGCTTCAAAAGCTTTCTCAGGATGGACTATAAATATGAAGTTCACACACAGTCATGCACACACACAGACTTCCTTCCAAACTCTTATGGTGACTTTCATATTGTTTTTTTTTTTTTTCATAAGTGAGGCTATATTACATGCTTATTGAAAATAATTAAAATGACAAAGATGTGGGAGCTAGAAATTTAGAAATTCAACCATATTTGCAAAGGTCATGTTGCTGGACTTACAGGAGAGTAGGAATATATGCGTTCATCAAAACCTATAATTCAAATAAATTGTCCATGTCAAGACGGTCAGGAAAAAATTCTTAAAGAAAATAAATGGTGAGGTAACAGATGAGTAAATAGACTAGCTGAAAGTTTGTGGTGCAAACAGGCTAGGGGTTGGGGCATGCTCATCTAGTCATCAGCTAATCCTTTCTTATTTTTCACAGGACCCTGGCATGTATGTCCTCTGTGAGTTGAAGGAATTCACAAGGCAAGAGGGGAAATGTACTCTCTCACAAAGTTTGGCCCAGTGAAAACTTGATAAGAGTTTTAAAGCTTAAAAAAAAAGGATGGTGTTAAATTTTGAATATAGTTGAACTAAATGCAGTTAGAAAGTATGTGATTCTAATGATAATCATATTTTCTTGCCTTAGAAAAGCACTACAACATAGTAAAATTTCTAAGATTTCTGTAACATGGAGTAGACTTACCAATCTGTATTTAGGCAATGTTTGGAGAACATTTGCTTCTCCATTTCATTACTTGCTTCTAAATAGCCATAATGTAATGTGGTTAACACTTGTCTGGTTTATCTTTGCTAATGCCTAATTAGTGTTTTTGTTTGCTTGTTTGTTTGTTTGAGGTTTTTTTTTTTTTTATGTAAACCTACTTAGGTCAATTTTATGACAATAGTATAGATCTGTCCCCCGTAGCAAGGTTCAATGCTTTAGTACAGCTCATGACACATAAAATATTTACGTACATAATGTATTGACCTCCACAAATAATAAAGAAATTCTCAGAAAGCAAAGGTTGCTCCAGGTAATTTTGACATTTATCGTTTATTAATTTTCAAAAAGATACCTTTGTAGGTTTGTAGGTGGGAGACAGAAAGAGACTTTATAATCTGGAACTCTGATCTTAGTCACCACATCGTAAGAGTTCATCTTGCTAAACTGTTTCTCATTAAGTAAATCAACCATTTCCGGGTATTGCTATAATTACACATTTCTTAATGTTAAATGTATTCAATCTTCCTTTCAATTAACTAGTCTTCAGATATTTTAGCATGCATATGGTACATGCTGCTGGGTTAAATGTAAATGCTTCAGTTTTGCTTTACATGATTAACTTTTCAACCCAGCCTAATGTGTAGATTTGATTTTAAACTTCTGGGATGGTCTGTGGGACATGCTTTGAATGGAAAAAAAAAAAGCCTCCACTCTGAGATGATTTTGCTATGGCCATAACACCAGAACTGATCCATCCGCTCCCAAGTTTTTTGCAATTTACAATTCTCTTGAATGGATGAATGAATTTTTATTCACATTTTTACTTCTGCAACAAGTTTTCTTTCCTCGCAGACATAGTAAGAAACACATCAGTTATTTTTTTTCAACTAGGTCTTTCCCAAAACAATATCAAGAAAGAACATGAAGAGAGTTCCTGTGAATTTCTTATAAAACCTGCTATGACTGTGTTTTGAATTGCAGAGAACACATAAACATAAGGGAAGCCTAATGTCTAACTGCATTAGGATTCAGTGACAATATTACATTCTTTTATTAGGTTAAAGTTTATTAGGTTAAAGTTTATTAGGTTAAAGTTTCAAGATCATTCAATATTCTGCTTTTCTCATGCTTTTGATTTAAAAAAAAACAAAGACATTGTACACTAAAGTGTATATATTGTCAGAGTATCCCTAGCTAATATTAAGCAAAATTAAGCCTAACTTAAAACCCTTATTGAGCCTACCTGAGTGTAAGATTTTCTTGTTTGATTTATTGAGAAGTCTTCTATTGATGATCAATGTAAGAAGCCCAAACTTCCTATTCATTTTTACCTGCAAAAAGTTATATCATAAATAGTACCACATAATAAACAGAATAATGTTCTCTAGCACCATCTAGCTTACTTTTAGAGCAATTCACAGTAATAAAATTTGTCTATTTATAATAATTAGATAATTTTAGGGAGAATGTCTGTGAAGATTCATGAAAATCAAAAATACATAAAGTATCAAAATCACTAAAAAGCATAATATTCGCACTGTTGCTTTTTCATGCCATTAAAGATTTATATTTTTTTGCTGTCACTATGTGTTTATAAATCACATATTTTTTGCATGTTAATTGGCATAATTTCATTTGGAAAAATATTCCACTTAATTACCTTTAATCTTTTATAATTAAAAATAAAAAATTTAGTCATAGAATTGTGACACTCTAAGACACTACTTATTAATGATCAACATATTTATAACCCAAAGTTCATGTCATTGACATTGACCTGAGAGGAAGTACTAAGTTATGCAAAGGATAAAGGATTTCAGTGTATTAATCTACACGTGGCTGATAAATGTAGCTAATCTCAGTAATGAACAGCTTATGTTTACCAAACATATTGTAGAGGAAAGCATTTGTATTAATTTCTGTTTGTGGATACTGTAGGTATTTTTGTTTTTGTTTTTGTTTTTGTTTTTCGTTTTTTTAATTTTTTATTTATATTAGATATTTTCTTTATTTACATGTAAATTTTTCCTTTCCCAGGTTCCTCTCCAAAAAACAAACAAGCAAACAAACAAAAACAACAAGAACAAACCCCTTTTGCCTCCCCCTCCCCATGCCTGCCACCCCACCCTCTCCCACTTATTGGCCCTGGCATACCCCTACACTGGGGCACAAAACCTTCACAAGGCCGAGGTCCTTTCCTCCTATTGATGATCGAATTTGCAATCCTCTACTATATACCTGCTGCCAGAACATTCAGTCCCACCCTGTATAGTCCTTGATTGGTGGTTGGGTCCCTGGGAGCTCTGAGCGTACTAGTTAGTAATTGTTGTTCATCCTAAGGGGCTGCAAACCCTTCAGCTCCATAGAACCTTTCTCTAACTCTTTCATTGGGGACCATGTACTCAGTTCAATGAGTGGCTGTAAGCCTCTACATCTGTATTAGTCAGGTATTGTCAGAGCCTCTCAGGAGACAGCTATATGCTTGTCCTTCCTTCAGTCTCTGCTCCATAGTTAATCTCTGCCACTCCTTCTGTGGGTATTTGATTCTCCTTTTTAAGAAGGAATGAAATGTCCACCTTTTGGTCTTCCTTCTTCTTAGGTTTCTTGTGGTTTGCGGGTCATTCTTCCTGTATTCCAAACTTCTGGGCTAATAACCACTTATCAGAGAATGCATACCATGTGTGTTCTTTTGTGATTGGGTTACCTCACTCAGGATGATACTCTCCAGATCCATCCATTTTCCTAGGAATTTCATAAATTCATTGTTTTTAATAGCTGAGTAGTACTCTATTGTGTAGATGTACCACACTTTCTGT